>JANHFX010018963.1:0-25310 GCA_027560015.1 Chloroceryle amazona | reverse complement strand
AATTTATATTTTTATTTACAACATTAGTATAAATATTAAATTAAATATTCTTTTAAAATTCTTTAAAAAAGAAGTTAGATTTAAGGACAGATTTAAGAATATTCAGGAAAAAAAAAAAAAAATCACAACCTAGCCAGCCTCCCGAACAGAGCTCTCTTTTGTCCAGTTCTATAACAAATTAATAAATCTGAAAGACATAGTCACATTGTTAAAAATTCTTCTCAATTTTGTATCATATATCCACAAACGTATAATCTAACCTGAATGGGGGTGACTGCAACTTGGTAAACAATGACAGTATATCTAGCACTGTACAAGACATAATATGTGTATGTTCTCTTTTCCACAAATTCATAGGGACTTTTGGATGAACTATAATATAAGAAAATCATAATCTTTATCAGTTTCCCTGTGAAAATTGAACATACCTCTTACTACAATCAATTATAGCAGTGGCATCAGGCATGTTGTGACACAGATAACACTGACTAGCTACTGCAGCTACAGCAGTGTGAACTTTATGGCACTTTCATGCAACTGTGAAAACACCTGCTTTTATTAGTCTTCTACTTCACTGCTTTTCAAAATGTGTACAGTCTTTTCTTACTGTGTTCCATACTGAGCAAAGCCATCAATTTTAAGCATATTTTTCACATTTGCTGCAGAATGAAATAATTTTCTCATCAAACAATCTGTATAATTTGGGTACTTTATAGCTATCTGCATCAAACAATTAGTGCATTAATTGCTGAGGGCTGGGCTATACTAGTAAGCATGTAATCAAATTTGTATAAATGTGATTACATTGTTGAAAATGTAATGAACAGGAGTGGCATTTCTATAGACAATGAATCTTTTTCTCCACAACCCAAAACCAAAGCTTTTTGATTTTCATTATAGATAGTCAGTTGTTTATCCTGAGGGGATATTTTTCTTTTCTGTATCTCAAATTTTTTCTTCAGATTTGAAAGGCCTAATTCTGATCTGGTTTGTTTGAGTTTTATTCTAAAGGAGATAAATTGCATATAAAAAAATTGTTCTGAATTTATGAAGTATAACAGGTACCTTACTCTGGCCCAGAGTCTTTTGAGCAGCTTCTGAAGGTTCACTGAAAGTTAGTCTCTTGTCTCACCAAGACAAATAAATATGGGACGCATAGCAACAATTTATCTGAGTTTGTTGACAAGTGTTTAGCATATTACCCTTATCAATAAGGGGGGTTTATCACACATCTTATGTGTCATGCTTTTGTACATGGCCTTTTAGTTAAACCAAGAGGGCTGTATTGTATTTCATGAGTTATTCTGGTCTTCGCTTGAAAACTTATTAAGAGCTCCATCATCCTCCAAAAGTATGAATTGTGCAGCCTCACCTATGATAGGTCATGCCCACAAGCAAATACTCTTGAGATAACAACTTTTGCTCACCATGCTGGTGAGCAAAATTTAGGGTACTGTAGTCCAACAATACCTTGAATTTCACAGTTAAATTTAGAAAGAGTATGTGTTCTGTCTAATGCAATCATGCAAACATCTTTATTTTTTTCTGTTCATGACAAACAAGACTTACTGGTGTTTTGTTATACTATCCAAAGTGCATGAGCTCTTAAGACCTCTCAATGGAAGCTGTAGAGGTCCTTGTTAATAATTTATGTTTTAGGAGGTGTTTTAGCAAACAAAAAGTAGTTGGGGTAAGGGATTCCCATTCCTGATGCTAAAAGGTACATGGTCGTTAAGGGAGAGTAGGAATGCTTATGGAAAAGAAATCGGTTGGGGGTTTTTATATATATATAAAGTGCCATGTCTTGCTAAGTGCATCTCTGATCTACAAACTCCAAAAGACTGGAAGACCGCTGAGAAACTCTTCCTTTTTCTGTATGAAGATAAGGAAATCCCTGCAGGGTTCTGTAAACTTCAAGTGCTGGGCTGGAGTAACTTCTTGTCTGTCCCAGGACTATCCTCCTTACATTGTTATTGTACTTGAAAACCTACAAGAAATAGTACTATTGCTGCATTTGGACTGGTTAATATCATAGTACTTTTCCTTCTTCATAGATAGCAAACTGATAACCATCATTAAAAATAAACACAATCCTATAAAAATTACTAGTTCTACTCTGCCCCCCTACATTGCTCATAAACCAGTCCAAAGAACATACACACTAGAAGAATGTTTGTCTGGAAATAATATTAGAAGAAAATTCATCATTCATTTGGACAGCCTGAGTCTTAAAAAGGTTTTATATTTTTTTATTTGTGAAGAGGGAAGGTGAAGCAGAAACTTAAATTGAATAGTTACAGGTGATAGTAGTGAAAATAAATGTGCACAAATTGACACTGGTAATATTTTAATAAAATTTAAATTTATACTTCTTATGCTTGTCTGCCAGGACATTTCTTCCAAATCAACTTAAGTTATTAATTTACACCATGTTTACTTCTCTTCAGTAGTGATATTTTTCAGGTGCAAGGCACACAATAATTACAAAGTTCCTTTCTCTGCTTTGTAATGTAAATACACATACTAGCCTACTACACATTAACTTCTTTGTATGGATAATAGTTGAAGTAGCAGAGTTTTCTCATATTGTCAGGTTTTGAGATTCAGCTAAATTTCAGAAAATTAATTTTTTGATGTCCAGAATAATTCAAAGCTTAGTGAGGTGAAATATCACCACAGATCTAAAGCTCAGAAAGTCAGGCCTCAATAAATCAGATTTACATGCTCTAATTGGAGTCACCCCAGCTATCTCAGGGAACATAAAAATATACTTTGCTGATTAGGTAACTATTTTTTTCCAGATGATATAAAATTGAATTCAGATCTTACACACATAAGAAGATAATAGACTGTGCAGTTTTGATATAATTCAAAAAAATAGCCCTGTTACCACTGACTCCAAAATGCTTAGATACAGGAAACTTTCTTCCTTTTTGCAAAAGACATACGGATTTTTAAAAAAGTTTGTATAAAACCAAAACCAATTGATAAAACTGCTTTTGGGATTATGTAGAATTTGGTACAGAGAAAAGTTTCTATAGCATTTATGGTATTCTCCAGATTTATAGATATGTGATATCATTAAATTGTATATGAAAACACTCTCATGAATATGTAGTGTATTAAAGGTATTTTACATAAGGGTCTACCTACAGATACCTGTAAATAGCTGATTTTGCAAAATTACTTATGGTACAAACCAGAATGATTTTTAATTTTTTCTTGTTGTAGCCCATTCCATAACAATGTCTTGAGTAAAAAATTATGTCTGTTTTGTCTTCATATAATTATTTATTTACAATTCTTTTCTTAAGTGAGGTATATTTAGTGAGTTTAGAAATCATTTTCAACTTTACTAAGATACACTTAATCTGAGCAACTGAGCATCTACTGTAGAATACATGCTTTCATTTTTTATATGTATTAAAAAAAAAGCATCAACAGATGTTCCCTGCTGTGAGACATACCTTTTTAATGTACTCATTTGTCTTGATGGATGTTTTATGTTTCATGATATGGAAGAATGTACATTGTCAGATGCATCGAATTCTGTGGGACCCATCTGAGATACCCTCTGTCCTTAGTCAATATACACAGCTGATTCAATTTTTTTACAGTTTGTTTGGAAGCTACAGACAGGATTGTTAGATGCTATTTTGCAAAGGTAAACCTGTAAGCTTAGATGCCTCATAAACAACTGTAACATTACTTGATGAACAAACAAATCAAATCATTTAGTGGACACCTTTTTATTTACTGTGCTTCACGTCCTTCCCATCCCTCCCCCTTATAGCATACATAGTAGGCCACTGGCAATGGAAGCATAAAACATCTTACTGACTACAGAGACAGAGGAAACTGTAAACATGGGAGTCCTCAAATGTGCAGATAAAGCCACTTCTAATGTTCCTTCTACACTTCTGTGCTTAAAAACAAAAACAAAAAACAGGGAAGACAAAAGGAAATACTGCTCCTGATAGAAAATGTTTCAGAAGCAGGAATAGTTGGCATTTTTAGACTTCTTCAAGATACATCAATGATTTCAGTAAAATGGAATGACTTAATTCTGTTGTTTGGAAGAGAGAGGACAGAAGGTTAGGATGGATAATTAGACACAAAACAGTCAAAAGGGATGATAGTTCTTTCAAGTTTGTTACATAAAGTAACAAAGTTATTTGGTTAATAAATGTTCCTATTTTGTCCTTTCACATCTCCAAATAGTGTTTTCATACTCTTAATTTGCTGAACTAAGACAAATTACTTAGAACATGTTTCATTCAGCCCAAAGAAAATATATGGAGCCCATATTAAGAAATACCATGTAGTGCAGATGTATACATGCTAGGTTTTCATTTGTGAAGCTTCTCTGGACAAAATCATAGTAAAATCTTCAGGCTAAACTAAATAACATCTTATTTTAATCCCATAATTAGTGTCCTCAAGAAAGTAATTCATTCCCTTTTCAATATGTGTAGGTGCTTCTGAGATTTGTTTCCAACTATTCTTGGAATTCTTACACTGATTTGCAGCTCATATTCAGAAATTCTTAACTACTTTCAATACAACATTTAGTTTTACTTTTGCAATGCACTACACTGCTTGGGAGATTAATGTATGTTATTCTAGAAAAAATTAAGTTGGAAGAGACTTCTGGAAGGCTTATGGTCCAATACCCAACTTAGAGTTAAGCTACCATCCATGAAGTTGCTTGGAGTGTTGTCTAGCCATTTGTGGATCTTCTAACTTCATTCTGGGCAGCTGTTTCAGTGTTTGGCCCCCCTTACTATATTTTTTTTTTCCCAAGTATATAGGAAGAACTTTCCTTGTTGCAACTGATGTCTGTTGCTTTTTGCATTGTCTCAGAAAGGCAATCTGAAAGAACTGCAATTTGCAGTCACTCCATTAAATCTTCAAGTGAATCTAGAATTCTATGAAGTTTTATTCACTATTATAGTTACCAACTGCCCTAATTAAAATCACAGCTCTTCTGGTATTTAATTCACATTAAAATTATTTGTGAGAGAATGTCATCACTTCCTGGAGGTGTACTTCTGGTTCTGTCTTCAGTTTCAGTAGCTGCAGATAACAAGAGATGCTCCCATAATCATCTCTTCTTGAGTCTGGAAAAATCTAGTTCTCTATCACTCTCCTCACATGTCATGTGCTAGAGCACTGATAGTGTTAGTTGCCCTTTGCTGGTCTTGCACCAATATATCTTTGTGTCTCTCATAGATGGGAGCCCCAAATGAGATGTAGTATTCCATCTGTAGTCTCATAAGGGCCAAAAAGAGAGGAAAGAGTAATTTTCTTTGATTTTCTTATAGGACATCCAGCACGTAATTAGTTTTCTTTGTTGCAAGGGTGCAATCCTGGGGTGAGACTGACTAGCAACCTCCATTTCCCTGAACTCTCCTTCTTGCACTCATGAAGATGGGTTTGATGTCTGCCTGTTAGGAAGTAAACCTCTGCAGGTAGGAAACAAAGGCAGAGAAGGCTTTATTGACTAGGTTATGAAAAGTCATCAAAGATTGGCAGGGTTGGGACTATAATTTCTTACTTTTGAGTCCTAAAACTTCATAGAGATCATTTGAATAATTGTGGTGGGTTGACCCTGGGTGGCAGGTAAGCCCCTGGCCAGTCCCTTGTTCACTCCCCCTCGGTGAGATGGGGAGAGAGAATTGGAAGAGTTTTTCTCACAAAGGTGAGAAAAAAGCTTGCAAAGTGAAAGACAGCTTAATGAAGGGAAAAGAACAAAGAGAAATATGTGATGCAAAAGCAACCACTCATCCCCAACAGACTGACACCCAACCTGTCCTGAAGCAATGGCTACTTTGGAAAAACTTCCCCCCCCACCTTTTATTGCTGAGCATGATGTTGTGGGGTAGGTAGGGAATATCTCATTAGGCAGCTTGGGTCAGCTGTCCCAGCTGTGTCCCCTCCCTAACTCCTGGCCACCCCCAGCCTGTTCGCCGTGAAGACAGAATGAGAAAGTGATGGCCTTGACACTGTGTAAAACCTGCATCACAGTAGCTAAAATACGGGTGTGTTATCAGCACTGTTTTGGTCCTCAGTCTAAAACATGGCACCATATGAGCTGCTGTGAAGAAAACTCTATCCCACTCAGACTCATAGTAATAATCTTTACCAGTGCTTCTATGTTAATAGCTTACCATCCTCTTCTCTACTTAAACTGTTGTACTGGACACACCATACCACTTGCTAGACCAAATTTTATTCCATAAGCTTAAAATGTCTACTTTGCATGCATATCCCTGTTGATCGTCTAAATGTTCTTAGGATTGCCTGTCATGTGACATTATGTAGACTTAAAGAGGCCAAACGCTATCACAAGGTGATAAACAGTTTTCTCTCAGCTCTTCTCTCTTGCTGTATTCTGTGTCTCCTCTCTCTTTTTTTCCCCTCTTCTCCCCAGTATAATTTGTCTGCCAGGCACATGTAATTAGAAACATACCAGCATCCATACAGCTGACTATAAAAAAACAGGATAATGTGTGACTCTCACAGTAGAACTGCATCTGTTGAATCAGCAAACTACAGATGTAAACCAACATCCCATGGGATAAAAGGAAAATTTGAGGAAGATATTGCAGATGTTTACCTTATAGAACAACAGTAGAAGCCTGATGTTATTTCTGTGCATGAATTTAGCAAGTCCATAGTACAACCAATGGAAGAGAAAAAATAGCATAGCAGTCAGAGACTCAAGGCAAAGGAGTAAAAAAATAAAAGAAAGGTCAGTGTACACAAGACAGAGGTTCCAGAAGGATTCTGGTGGTCACTGCATGTCTTCAATTACACGTGTCTTTCACTGACAGGTTGACTGGTAGATCGCACAGCAAAATTTCATAATCCAGTTTGGCCTTGACTGCAGTTTCACTAGCATGGATATTCACTTTTCTGTTTAGTGTTATTCATTCACTTTTATCTGGTGTGTTTTATACTCTCTCTATTAATTTTAATGTGAATCAAATACCGGCAGGGCTGTCATTTTAATTAGGACAGTTAACTATAACAATAAATAGAACTTTATATCCATATGTAATTGTAAATTTACTTATGTGATAGATATCTGCAAATTTAATGTGGTGACTGCAATTTACAGGTCTTTCAGCTTTTTTCCTATGCTGTGTCCTTAAAGTATTTTCTTGAAGTTTCATATATTCCTAAATAACCTGAAAATTGAAATTCAGGGCACATCTTCCTGATATGGTGTACTTCTGTGTCAGAGCTCCTTACATGAGCTCATAGCAGGCTGGTACAGCTGTATCACAGGAGACTTTAGCTGTGGTGCAAGTGAGAATAGGGTCATGCCCCTGTTTTGAGTCAAATTAGGGGTGGACTTGCAGGATGAATTTTCATAGGAGAGTAACATAAGTTTCAGTTAAAATAAGGCTAAGCACAGCAGCTTCTATCTAGCCCATAGCTCTGAATGCTTAGAAACAAAAGCCACACCTGCCCTGCCTAGTAAATCTACATCTAGGGTATGTGCTGTGTCTGGAGCAGCCTCAAGCACATATATTAGTTTAGGCCTTGAATTAAAAGCATTTAGTATGTTACTTAGGTAGGTATGTTGCTATAATTGTAAGCAAAGATGGGAATGTCTGCACTGCACTGTATCATTGCGGATCTGCTCTCTGTTTCTGCTATCTGAGAATTTTCTCCTGTTTTCATTTCTATTTTCTATCTCAGTGTCACTAAACAACAAGTAAACTGAAAAATCAGAATTGATTGAGAAATGTTTTGAAGAGATTGTCTTTGAGAAAGCTTAGTAGGATCTGATTTTCAGAGAGAACATGCCTTTGATTTGGTGTATTCAAAACCATTAATAACTTAGAAGATCGATATCTTTTCTGAGAAGCTGTCCTGTCACTGAAAATTGACTTGTCTTTTGAAGTGTCCCCTCATATGTCAAGTTGATATTGCTAATGTTTGTCATATTTATGTTTCTCATATTTTTCATTCAGTTCATGTTAAGGTATAAAATTGTGCATAAAACAAGTAAGAGTTTATGTGAAATACAGTGTTTCTTAGACTTGTTTCTGAAAAAAAGACCCTTCTGTGAAATATTGAAAGAGACCTCATGAAATCCTCCTTTCTTTTATTCTACAAATACAAATACACTTGGGAACTGAAGCAGACTTGGCTCTGTCAGTCAAAGTTCAGGGAAATTAGGTATGAGGACACAGAACATGTCTGTAAGATCATAATACAGGAAGACAAAAGAAAAAGTATGTGAACAATGTCTTGCAAGTGTAGAATACAGCATGGAAAGTCTTAAACTTAATGTCTATTTTTGATTAAAAGTAAGCAGTGAAGTTCTGCAACAAATTTCCTGTCCTGTGGAGAAGCAGAACTCTCCAGCTGTTAGCATTATATTCATTTGGATGAATAAGTGAATTATAAGAGATTACCTCCTTATTTTGAGAAATTAATTTTTGAAGAACTTAAAAACCACTTTTGACTCAGCTTTATCTGCTTTATCATCTTCATATTTTCTTACAGTTTTCATTTCTATTGATCTACCTTTCCTTATACAACTTCTTTTAATTCTATTTAGCTGTGAGGGCTTATATAACTAACCTACTGAAACAACAACAGAAGAAATCAGGAGAGGGGTAAAGCTGACATGGCTTTTAGTAGGAATATTTTAAATGAAATTGAATTGTAGGATACTAGAATGAAAAGTATAGGACAAGCATGTCAGCAACTTTTGATTCAGTTTCTCATCTCTCTATGAAATAAATTTTGTTCAGAATTTTTTAGCACTAGCAAAGTGTTTTAAGTATTTCACTAAGGATTTAACGAGGTGAATATTTGACTTGTAAGTCTATTAATCTTCTGCAATATGATAATTTTGAGTTCACATAAATCATTACTAAGGAGAAATAGCTACTTTAAAGCAAAATTGAGATAAATACTTGTGTTTACAAAGAGATACATTAATATCATAACGCAACCTGCTACTACAGTTTCTTTATTTCCATGATCCCTGCAGAGAACCAACAATTATGACAATCATCATCATATTAGAATGAAAAATTAATTCAACACTATGTAGCGGTACCATTCTGATATATTATGATGCCACAGTCTGGTACGTAAAACAGATGACTATGTTATACTCCAGTACTTTTTTTTTCTTGTGATAATACATTACATCTATATTAGGGATCCTTCTGATTTTGTAAGAAAGCTCATTTCATCCTTCTGGGACAAAATGTTAAAACAAATTTTAGCCTATTTTACTTCATTTTTTTCTTGTAATCAAAGGATGTGATTTGTGATAACTTTTTCTGTGAAAAGCAAAGATTTATTTTAGCTTTTACATAACTGTTTGGCAAATAAAATTACTCTAAATTCATTTAGAAATATGCATCCTATTCATATTTTTTTCCTATGGTTTTAGACATAAGGCAGCTATTATTTAAGAAAATCATACCTATACTTGAGGAAAATTACAATGAAGTTAGAAGGTCATGAATTTTGCAACAAAACCAAGACAGAGTCTTTATCAACATGTAATTTTCTAGTATCTGGGGTAGAAACTGATAATTTAAAGTAATTAATAAAGAATAACATGCTATTAACAGCAAGACAGAGTTTTCATTTAGTTTGGCATTTGTAGAAAACAAGTGTCAGGAGGATGGAGACAGGCTCTTCTCAGTGACATCCAATGATAGGACAAGGGGCACTGTGTGCAAGCTGTAACATAGGAGGTTCCATGTAAACGTAAGGAGAAACTTTTTCACAGTGAGGCTGACAGAGCAGTGGAAGAGGCTGCCCAGGGAGGTTGTGGAGTCTCCTTCTCTGGAGACATGCAAATCCCACCTGGACACATTCCTCTGTGACCTAATCCAGGTGATCCCGCTCTGTCTAGGGGGTTGGACTAGATGATGTTTCGAGGTCCCTTCCCACCCCTAACTTGCTGTAATTCTTTGATCTTTTATTGATTAATTGCTTATTAAAGAACGATTTTACCCATTCTTTATGTTTATGTTTAATAGAATTCAGGTGAATAATCCCCATAGATATTGGTGTAGCTCTTCTTGTAAGTGAAGGAAGATACTTGTGCATTTAAAGAAAGCAATCAGAAATAACATTTAATTTTTTAAAAATTTGAGCTTTAAATATGTGCTGTAAATCAGAGCTTGTGTGGGTAAATGCAGGCTCCTTTATTACTGTGATGGTATACTTATATCCATCCACCTGGAGTCCTAGCTGGGAAAGTCACATAAGAAAATGCAGAATGCCCCTGGTAGAAGGACCATTATTTTCTGTTATATTGCATAGATTTTTAAGGCATTTTATTAAATCTAACAAAATAGGGAAATATGTTTCTGAAGTAGACTTCTTTGGTATGGTTGAAAATAAAACAAAAACTTATTCAAAGCTGAAAAAAATCTATCACTTTTGAATCTATTTGAAGGATTACAACATTTTTAAGTGCTTTTATGTTTCCATTTAAAACTTCCATATTATTGCATCTGGTAAGTTTAGTGTTGTCTTAGTTACTCCAGCACATATGCCTCATTTTGTTGAGTAAATGTTAATCAGTTAAATAGTATGATACATAAATTATTATTATTAACAAAAATAAACATATGGCACATTCTATTTTTTCCTCTCCTTAAATATAAATATTTGTTGGAGTTTTAATGCCAGCCAGCCACTAAGCCCACACAGCTGCTCGTTTACTTTCTCCCAGCATGAGGGAGGACAAAATTGGAATAGTGGAAAAACTTGTGGGTTGAGATAAAGGCAGTTTAATAGGTAAAGCAAAAGCTGCACAAGCAAACAAAGCAAAATAAGGCATTAATTCTCCACTTCCCATAGGCAGTCAGCTGTTCAGCTGTGGCCAGGAAAGCCATTCTCCATCACACATAACCTTTACTTGTGAAGATGAGCACCATCACTCCAAACATCCCCCCCTGCCTTCTTCTCCCAGCTTTATAAGATGAGCATGATGTCATATGATATGTGATATTGCTTTGGCCATTTCGGGTTATCTGCCTTGGCTGTCCCCCCTTCCAGCTTCTTGTGCACCCCCAGCCTACTGACTGGTGGGGTGGGATGAGATGCAGAAAAGGCCTTGACTCTCTGTAAGCATGGCTCAGATAACACAGCTAAAATATCCCTGTGTTATTAACACCGTTTTCATCACAAATCCAAAACACAGCACCATACGAGCTGTTATGAAGAAAATTAACTATCCCAGTCCAAACCAGTACAATATTATAAAGTTAAATATGTATAAAAGCAGTTGAATGCTACAGGCATACATTTTTAAAAGGCACTAACTCAGTGTTATTTTTAAACAAAACCATATCTTTATACTAAAAGATTTAATTCCTTTTTCAAATGCCATGGAATGACAGCTAATTTTAACCTCTCTCTAAAACTCCCTATGACAAATCCATTAGAATCACTTCTGCAATGCTTTCAAAGGTGTATTTCTAGCCAACCAATCACTGTGTATCTTCAGATAGAGATTATCAGAATGACTTGATTTAAACGTGGACTCTCCCCAGTTGATGATACCCATTAGACCTGCTGGACGCATGTACTTTCACCTTAATGACTATCTATAGACATGGTCTTTCTCAAGAGCTGGCAGCAGCAAGCACCTGCTTCATTTCAGACAGTGTCTGAAGTCTACTTAGTAAGGGACTGCACACACAGTAACAAAAAGAAGAGAAACCCATAAATTTCTCTTTTTTTGCATCCAGATTATGCTGTTCCACTTACTTGATATAGTCTTCTATGAAAATTAAATATTGATATTAAATACATATTTTATGATTAAAATAGTTAACCCTTCTGTTAGAGGAAGTACCTTCATATCATGCAAACTGTTCAGTTACAGAAAATATTGAAAATTCAAACTACCAAGGAATGAAAACTCAATAATGATATCACTAATTAAATCAAATGTCTTCTCTGTTTTCCTTTTTGTCATTTCCTTGTGAGAAGGGCTTTCACGAGAGTTTATTGTTGTAATGTAATACTGCATAGAAAAAAATGGACTGAAAGTATGAAAAGTATGATTAGTGAGGAGTATATTTCTGGTTTACTTATTTCTATTTAAAATGTTATCAAGGAAATTATTTTCCTACAAAACAACTATATTCATACTTTAAAAATTCTTCCATCTAGAAGAAAAGTGGTAGTTGAAAAAACACATTATTTTCTCTCAAAATCCCATTAGATTTTTATAATCAGTATTTAGAACCAGTCACATATTTTTTTCTAGTCCTAGAAAATAATTACTGTTTAGTTGATCTGCTTGAATCTTAGTCACCTGTAACCTGTTTCAGGCTCAACTGTTGGAAAGAAGCAAAACAAAACAATAAAAATACTCAGTTACAAGCCTTGCTTTTTTCACCCTAGGAAGCCAAGGCTAAATACATCTTATTTTGAATATTCTGAATGTTTCATTCATATATTACTATACATACATGTAGACACACATTATAATAATTACATTACAAATTAGTGATACATTTCAAATTAGTGTTATAAAGTATATCAATACATACATGATTTTATTTATGTCAGTCAGCAATAGATTAATTTAAGAAAAACATGTCAATATAGTGTGAGCCAATTACTGTAAACTATATACTGTGAGAGTTATAGTGCTTAATAAATTAGATTCACCATTTTTATTTAATAATTTTAACATAGCAATACACTGGTTTGTTAAACTTTTTTTCAAAGATTTTAGCTTCAGCTTTTTTAAAGAGATCATAGTTAAAAGAATTTCACAGAATCACACATGAATTTTGATCTTTCTTGGAAGAGCCAAAGTGTGTTGTATCTACAAATTGTTGTCAAAATGTATTTCCACGCTGGGTTTTAGTCATTTTGCACTTTCACAACATCAGTCTTCATTATTACTAACACTCACTTTTGCTATGTAAAATGGAAATATTTCATCTTCACTGAGGAAGAATATGCTTGGAATAAATAGGTTATCTTTGAAACATGTCAGTTCTTTCAGATCCATGATTTTTCTTACACACTCTAAAAACAGACTTTCATTTGTCAGTCTGATGTAAGTATGTGGTAATATGAAGGATACAGGGCAAGCTGGACTGAGAGAGGGGCATATATATCACATTAACACTCTATTAATTTTACTTCATTTTTACCAGCTCCTGCACCTGAAACAGCATCCTTTAGTGGCCAGCACCTTGTAGTCTCTCCAGCTTTACAATTAGCTTATATTATTTAGCCTTAATGTTGGCCAGCTGTCTATTCCTGCTTTTTAATCATGCATTCACAGCTTGCTGAAGACATTAAGGCCATATACTTATAGACACACCTAAATGGTGATAGTCTAGTGATTAATAACACAGATACAGGCTGTAAATCTATGAAAGAAAATTTGGAGTAATGTTAACACATACATGCTTATTGTTATCTTTTCTGATTTGCTTGGAAGAATTATTGTTTTAAAATCTAATATATCACATGGATTTTTCTTCCATGTAAGATAATTGAAAAGAATTATGATACAAAACCTGCAAATGTACTTTCTTACGTTTTCTTATTTGGTTTTCTACTGCAATAACCAGCCCTATTAAAAGCAAGTGAAGAAATTAAAAAAAAACAAAAACAAACCACATTTAAATATATACACAAAAAGTCTGATTTCAAAATATCCACCAGCAGCTACTGACATCTGTGTTAATCTGACATTTCCTGGTAACAGGAAAGCCTGCACACACAAAGAAATTGTTATCTCAGATCTTAATTTTGTCCCATGTTAAAAGGAAAAGTGGCAGTTTCAACTACTTACATTTTTCTAGGAATAAAAAGTTCAAAAATTGCTTTAGAAATTTTGTGAAATTAAGCTATTTTCCTTTAACACATTTTTGTATCCTCCCATCTTTCTCAATAGAGGAACATTAGGGAGCACTTAAACTTGACATGCATAAGGCCACGGGTTCTGCTGGGGTGCATCACAAGTACAGAGAGAGCTGCGTCATTGCAAGGCCACTCTCAGTGATGTTTGAAAAGTCATGGTGACTTGGCAAAGTTTGTGAGGTTCGGAGCAAAAATCACTTTTACCTTCAAGAAGGGCAAGAAGGAAGATCTGGAGAAATACATGCTAGCCAATCTCACCACTAACCCTGGGAAGGTGGTGGAACAAGTCTTTGAAACCATTTCCAAAAGCCCCCACTTTCTCTGGATTGAGAGGAAATGAAGACTGAGTGCTGTGGGAGTCAAGCTGATCAGGCTGCTTTGGAGCTGCCTAATCCTGAATAGTGTGGGAACTGCCCAGGCCAAGCCCTTGCATGGAGGTACTCATCTTCCTCCTGGGCACAGCTGGAGGTGGGTCTGATGGCCTGTACTGCTTCATCTCTACAGGGAAAGAAGCTGCTATCCTCTACTGGGGTAGCAGAAAACAAAAGGTTGGAGGCCCTGCTATTTCTGAAGGGAAAATACCCACCTTGTGTCTTGAGGAGGACACGGTAATTTCACTTCATGGGGTTGCAAATGGGATCAAGGTTTCTGACTCTTGGGTGTATCCACGGTGGAAGCAGCCCCAAACCACCTGGTACCAAGCTTCCAGCCTTGGCAGTGTCCTGCTTCCACACCTGCATCATAGGGCCATTGCCCTAATGATGATGGTGAATCCTCCCTGGGAGATGATCTCTCACGTTTTCCTTCACAAGGCCAGGCTTGTCTCACTGCAGGCAACACACTATCCACCTCTGACTGTGGGTACAGCTTGCCAGCTTCACCCTTTACCTCATCTCCATCCTGCAGCCAAGGGAAGAAGTTTCAAGTCTGAGCTCAGCACAGCCTTTCTCCCATTTCCCCTGAGGCATGCCAGGAAATGTGGCCTGTGCTGCACAGACACACAGGCACATGGAGAGCAACATGAGTCTTGAGCAGGAACCTCAGCTCCAAAAGGGCCATATTTGGCATCTCACCCCAAAGAAAGAATGAGGTCCCTTTAAAGGTCACAAAACACAGCAGAGGAGAAGGCCCCTGAGGAATCCAGTCCCCTGGTCACAGAATGATGACTTCAGGCCACCCCTTGTCTCCTCCAGAGCCCCTTATAGCACCCAGTGCCTCTGCAGCATCCAGGCAGCTCTGGCCTAGCCCCCATAGCCCCCAGACAGTGAAGGGCCCATGAGAATCAAGAGCACTTCTCAAACTGACTGATTTTAAACTGATCTTAATTATTTTTTTTCTCAGACTAATGTATTAATTAGCATTTGTAGATACTTCCAGCCAACAAAACGAAAAAGTGAAGCTCAGCAACATATTAAACATTTGCTTTCTGTGGAATACTTCAAGAATTATGATTTTCCAGAAGGAATAATACCCAAATAATATCCTTTTACTAAAAGGGAAAAATTTAATTCAGTTAATACCTTAAAAAACATTAAGAAACAAATGGAAGCTCATGAAGAATATGCTATGGTAAATATGTACCAAGCAGCCAAAGACAGTGGAGAAGTATCCTTGTCATTCCTGCAGAATTAGTTACTAAATCCCTTCTTGAGATAGCCATCTTGAAAAATGAAAATAAAATTGTCAATTTCTAGTTATCAAAATTCTTGAGAATTTTGTGGCTGTGAGAAGAGGAAGAGGTGAACAGGACAGTAAATCCTGACTATGCTAAGGTCTTTTGTCTTCAGTGTTGTTTAAATTACAGTAACATAAATACGAGTAAAATTTGGTCCTCAGTTCTTTGGCATATTTGCTTTGCGGTACCTGCATTGACGATTACATTTTTTTCCCCTAACGCATAAGAACATAATTGTTGATTTCCGATTAATAACTATAGTGTTTGATAAAATTGGTGCTGACTTTAATTATCTTATATTTACACTTTAAAATTTGATAATTGTTCCATGTGGCTAACCCTACTGCCACCTTGTTCCACCTGCTTCTTCTGTTTCCATACAGATTATGAAACCCGTGAATGAGCTCTTTTCCAAGCAAGAAATAATACTGTTAAACAGCCTTTCACAGCCTCAGTGAAACAGGAAAATACAATAAATAATAGTGCACTCTTATTTCATCCTTGATCTAAGAATCTTACAGCACTTCATAAAATTTAATTGAATTTCTCATGGAGCCTCTACAGTGAAATTACTTGCTTAAGGTCACACAGGAAGTGTATGGTGCAATGAGTAGCAGGACCGATACCTGACTGTAAATCTCATGCTTTTGACATGTCATCCAAACTGTAGCTTTGTGACAAGTTGCACTTTTTGAAACCCAAGAAAAACATGGTAAGAAAGCCTCAATGCAAACAAGGCAATTATTGCTCTTCTTTACAAAGATCCTAATTTTTAACTCTCATCACCCAGAGCTAGGGAAGTTCCTTTTTCTTATTCCTGTTTGCTTGAATTTATTTCACTTTCTTCCTTTCCACTCCGCCTTCTCCTCTTGTAACATGTACTACGTTATTTTTTTTCCTCCTCAGTCACACCTCTGCTTTATATTGACTCTGCACTCTCTCCTGCATTTTCTTACCCTTTACTCAGCCTGGCATATGATCAGTTCACCTTCTGTGTGGTAGCATCATTAGTTGTCTGCTTCCAAAGTCTGTCTTCTTTTAGCTTTCCTACATTCCAAGAGGACTTGACTTCAGCTTCATTAAATATTTCTTGGTCCTTCTGGACTGTCAGATAACTTCTTCCTGCATTACCCACTGAGACATCTTTTGAATCATTCATTTATTTATTTATTTTTAAATAACACTTTAAAAAAACTTTTGCTGAAGAAAACAAAAATCAGGCTATTATAAAATATTTTCATCCAAGCCTTAAAAGTCACATAGTTTCATTCTAACCTGTTCTTTTACTAAATGGTGCCAATGTGACACTTGTCAAAATGGAAACACTACTCTAAAACCTTGTCCCCTAAACATGATGGTTTTATGAGATGATTTTACTTAGACTTCTACTGCACTTGGTTTTTCACTATGCTTTGGTTTTGATACAGCTGTACTGGTGAATTACTTCAGTTTGCTCCTCTTGGGCTTTTTTCCATATATATGGCTGATTTATATTCTATATATTATATAGAGAATATTTATATTTGTCCTGGTTTGAGTGCAAACAGAATTCATTTTATTCAGTAATTTTACTTTTCATCTCAGTTCTTCTAACTCACTGAACTTTCTGAAGTCAGCAGGCTGTTTTCACCCGCAGTGTCTGCTGCTAGCAATGATACCCCATATTTAGAGTTACTACCAAAGGTTGGTGTGCAGACCAAGGCCACTGCTGGATCTTCTGCACCACATTGGGAGGTGCAAGAAAGTGAAAGACCACACCTGCAGGGAGGATTGGACAGGGCAGGTGACCCCAAACTGTCCAACAAGGTATTCCAACCCATGATGATGTACATCATATTCGGTATAAAGTAGGGGGATCTGGAGGTTCTATCTCTCTTTAGGTCTCCCTGTCTCTTCTCCCCTCTTGGACTTCTTTACCAGCTTTGCTTGGTTTGGCTCAGGTCCTCTTCCAGTTCCTTCCTTGGAGCATGCAAGGAGGACTCTGCCCGTTCTGCCTTTGATCGCAATCTGTGTGTTCCTGAATCCAGTATCAGAATCCAGCTCCTGAACACAGCTCCCATCCGCTGTGGGGCCCAGGCTGGGACTCCCCTGATGCCTGCTCCACAGCATCAGTGGTGACAATGATGTAATTACCATCGGGAGGGTTGGGTTTGATACTGGTTTTGTATATTTTTTGTATATATTCCATTTTTATTATTACTATTTTCATTCTCATTAAAGCTGTTCTAGTTTCCTCTTCTAATCACTAATTCTCTCTCCCTTATTCCCTTTCTCTTCTCCTTTGGGGAGGGAGGGGGGTCTGTTATAGGTCTCAGGGGCCGCCCTGACCCTAAACTGTGACAGATTTATTGGCACCCAACATGGGGCAACGATCAGAGCTCTGATAGATTGTCCAAATAGTTTACATTCCGGTTCACTCGCTTGAGAGAGCATCACTTTTTTTCTGAGTGTGTTTAAGAATTGGAAACTAGAACAGACTGCCTAAATGATGTGGCTTCTGAGAGCAGTGTCATTTCATGTCTTTTTAGCATTTCTTTCAAAGTTAAATGCTGTAGTCTTTCTTTATGTGCTGTATGTGTTATTTTATTGTTTGCTTGTTCTCGCTGTTTATCTGAAAGCTCTCAGTTTTGGGAGATGGGCAAAAGGCACCACTTCTCTTTGGTGCTTATCTCTCATTTATGTTGCACTGAATTGGGCAGCAGGTGCATCTCTATACTAAACAGTGGATTTCATAACTATGAATACTTTCAGCTTTATCTTGGGAAGTTGTACTGCTCCCCTGTATGCTAATCTGACTCCACCAGATTTTAGAACTCCATTAAATTGTGAGGATTGTGGACATGATTATTACCAAAATATCATATTATTTTCTGATGTGTTCACTGTGTGGCGTCAAATTAGTCATCAGTGCAGATATACCGGTCAGGCAGCCACCAAAAAAGGTAGAGTGCATGCCACTTCCCTGTGAGGTTCTGTGATGCGCTCTGTAGTTATCCAGACTTCAAAAGCTTCTATGATATGCAGGAAATGCACTGAAATTGTTCAGTCTCTGCAAGACCTCCCAAGAAGCCCTGATGCTATGCCAGCTCCAGACCCAAGCACCACAGCTACTCAATCTCTGCAGCCCCCCACAACGAGCCCTGCTGCTGCTGCATCAAAAACAATCACCACAGCTTCTCATACTCCACAGGCTCCCCCCACCAGCCCTGCTGCTGCTGCTCCAGTTCTCAAACCAAGTTCTGCTGCTGCTCCAACTCCCACAAGCATTGAAACTGTTCCAACTCCAGCAACAAACCCGGCAGCTACATGGACAGATACTGTGGCTACTCTCATTCAATCTGCACCTGTACAAGTCTCTCCTGTGAGGAAAAGAAAACAAAAAAGACATCCAAGTCCAGCAACCAAGCAGGGAGAGGGTCCTTCCCAAGCTGAATCAGAGTCAGAACCAGATGCAAAGTCTGATACCCCTGCAACTGGAAAGAAACACCTAACAAAAACAGATTGCCCAGTGTGGTCAGATGATAATAGAGCAGGTCCTTCTAAAGCAAATGCATCAGATATGGAGTCATCAGATGCAGAGGTTACCATCAAACCCTTATCTATGAAGGGGCTGAGAAATCCGAGAAAGGACTATAGTCATCATGAAGGTGAGTCATTGATCACTTGGCTACTCCAATGCTGGGATACTGGGGCCAAGTCCATCGATTTGGATGGCAGAAAGACAGGCAGTTGGGATCCCTGGACAGAGATGGAAGCACTGATTAAGAGCTTGCAAAGAAGAGCAACACAATCAATCTCTGGAGGCAACTCTTGTCAGCTGTAAAATGCAGGTACCCCTATAAGGAGGACATTGAATGCCGCCCAAGCAAATGGACCACCATAGAAAAAGTTATTAAGTACCTGAGAGAATTAGCTGTGCAACAGGTCATTTATGGTGACAGATAAGCAGTAAATCCTGATGCAATCCCATGCCAGCAGCCCATGTTGCGGAAGTTTGTGCAGAGTGTCCCATCACCATATTCCCACACATTGTCAACAATGATCTGGGGAACAAATGGTGAAGCACCAGCTGTGACTGAAGTGGCTAGGAGAGCACAACAGTATGAAGACAGTGTTTCTGGTCCTCTACAGGCTCACAGATCAGCCCTGGAGAAGATGGCTAAGGAAACCAAGAGATCAGTTGGAAAATTAATTGAAAAAATAGAGGACAGAGAACAGCTCAGATTTTTCCCTTGAGTGGACCCATGTTGAAGCCACCAGGAGAAGACACTCTTCTTCGAGACCAGCTAAACAGGAGCAGTACATGTCACGATGTACCCTGTGGTCTCTTCTCTCACCTTTGGTGAGAAAATGAGCAGATGGGATGGAAATCCTACCTCTGCTCCACAGGCACAAGTACTCTACTTACAAGGTAAAACAAAGAGAAGAGAGAATTCTTCCAGAAGAGAGGCTGCTCCAGTCGACTATGAGCAGCCTTCTGGTCCTCATGATCAAAATGCGAGTAGAGGGAATGAAAATATGATCCCTGTAGTCCATACAAATCCTGTAAATAGTGTAAATCCTGTGAACAGTGTAATTCCTGTGATCTACACACACCATGTTAACCAGGTAAACCATGTGAACCTGGTAGCTACACAAACCCAGCTTCCAGTTATGGACACTACCCTTGGAATTGGAAGGACCCTGACTTTAGCCTGGTGGAGGAGAGGGACAACAAAGTTTATTTGACTGTGTGGATTCTACGGCCTGGCACATTAGAACCACAAAAGTATAGAGCCTTACTAGATACTGGTGCACAATGCACACTACTGCCATCAAATCATAGAGGGACTGAATCTGTTACTGGAGTAATAGGAGGATCTCAAGAGCTGACTCTACTAGAGGCTGAATATACTGTCTGACATACTGATTTTGTGTATTTTTGTATATATTCCATTTTTATTATTACCATTTTCATTTCATTTAAAGCTGTTCTAATTTCCTCTTCTAATCACTGAGTCTCTCTCTCTCCCTTATTCCCTTCCTCTTCCCTTTTGGGAGGGCAGGGGGTTAACAGAGAGCATCTGTTACAGCTCTAAGGGGCCACCCTGACCCTAAAACATGACAGTATTATATTCTGATTCTTTATAATTAACTATATTTTATGTTTTGACTTTTTAATCCTGGGGCTTGTTTTGTTTTGTTTTTTGCCTTTGTCAGTTTGCCAAAATAGGTTTTTAATTTCCAGTAGCACCTTTCCTTGCACATACAGAACTTCACAACAAAGATGAGTAAACTGGGAGGAGAAGCACACTTTATATATATATATATATATATGTATATATACCTCCTTCAGTGTTGCTGCTTCAATGTGTACCATGTTAACTTAACTGAATTTCCTATCTTAATCCCTTGCTGGTTTTCCCTATCCTTTACTCACTTCTTATAACACATTCCCTCATCTTTAGCTCTCTCCACATCATTTCTACTTTTTTTCCCTTTTCCACAGTACAGCATGATTCCCCTTCTCTCTTTTTCTGTCCTTGCTCACTCTTCCTCAGTGGAAGCTTGACTTAGTTTTTCCTATTTCCATCCCTTACTATCAAAACCCTTCTAGAACACCCTGAACTCATATTTTATCAAAATGTACTCCAGGTAGAAACAACATTGTATTCCAACAGAATAATCTACACCAAGGCTTTATCTTCTTATTATTCAGCTAACAAAAATGCAGTGCCTTCTTTCATTCAAAGAGGAAACATAATTGTTCTATTCCCTATTAGACAGACCTCTAAAGAATCTATTTTATATTTACTTGCATTATGAGACTTGCTAAAATCTTGAAGTGGTCAATGCTGACTTTCTCTTCCAAACTTTTTTTTTCATTTCTCCTAATAGAAAATGTAATAAAAATATATAAAAATCAACCTTCTAAATACATAGTGGTTAAGCAATATTGAAATAATTACAGATAGAGAATAAAACAGCTAAAGAAACCTTGGTGATTTATTTTTTTTTAAGAGAATAAGTGTTAAATTGCAATTTTTGCTTTTTACTTTGAGGTAAGTGAAAGATACCATGTCATAGAACTACTCAGAAATAAAGAACTTATCACCAAATTCTGGAAAAGTAACTTTTAGATTCACAATCCTGTTTAAATTGTGCTGTATCTTAAAAACAATGTGGGATAATGGTTGACAAAGCAATTTTCAAAAGTGCAGAAGAACTTAATGAAAAGCCAGAATACCATGTTTAGCTTGCACCATTTTCACTCCTGGGTGGCTTTGGTTTTTATTGTCAGTGTGAATAAGATAACAACTGAAAACACAAGATTTACCCATTCACTCAGAAGATATGTACCTTCTCAATATAGTGACTCTAATATCCTGAGCCACTGGTGCATCATGAAGAATCTGAATGAGAGGAGAAATCATAGTTCAGTTTTTGATCTTCTGACTAACATTGGTCACAGTTATGATGGTTCATTTCATGTTTGACCATGTGTTTGATGAAGTGGTTGTGGATATGAATTATTCTCCTCTGTGTACATCTCCCATTATATTCTCTATTTAATTTTTCTTATATTTAATCATTAGCCACACCATCAGTAAATCAGATAACATTTTAGGCAACATTTGTTGCCTGAATGCAAAGTGAATTTGTTTCAGACTGTCTGAACTCTTACATTTGAATTCTCACTAGATAATTTTTTTCCAGGATCTTACCTACCATCACTCACAATTAAAACAAAATATTTCACCATCTTCTAGAAGGTCATATAAGTAGGTTAATTGATGTCTTTGACCACTCTTCCACAACTAAAGAAATTCACCGGTAAGCAGCATAAAACTAAAATACACATCAGAATATCTACTAGGGTAAGATAAACTTCAGAAGGCTTAGAAACAAGTGAAATTTAATATCGTTTTGGTCTAAAGATCAAATCTGATGCCTGATATTGTGTGAAAGCAAAAATACATTCAACAACTTCAGAATCTTAATGACTAATTTGGTCTTGTCTGTAGAAATAAAGGCAAAGGAAATGGGTGAAAGTGTTCCATTTAACATGTGCTTAGTTATTATTAAATGGAATTGTTAAAAATTAGATGCATCCCCTGGGAAACATTACCTTAACCTGAGAATTATATATATATATTATATATATGTGCATTATATTAAGAAAATGACATTAGAAATGGTCATTTACCTGTTCATACCTCAGTGCCTGTGGTATATACTGAACAGGAATGTCTGTTCTATAGATCCTCTCTCTGAGTAACAGGACAAGGGGAGCCATAAGTTAGCTAAGAATAAAAGATATGGGTCAAATAATTACCTCAGAATACTATCTTCACACATGTTTACAGTTTATATTTCTGACTCGCTGTGAGGAAGCTAAGTGACTCAAGAAGCAAGGAAATTTGCACAAGCAATGTTCAGTTCTTCTAGGCTAGGCTGCTTCTAGTCCTAAGCAGGTTCACTTAGAGTTAACATACACATAGAACTCCCTGCATCTTTGCAGTGTTCCTTGTGGAAACACTGTCCTTTATCATCCTATAAACTCAGCTTTTCCTAAGGATTTCCAGATAAACAAAAATCACAAATGATGTGTTTACCTTCTGCTCCTGTTGCAGTTGTCTTATTTTGGCTGATAGGCTAGACACTTAGAAGCTGTGCAGTGGAGCTGTCATTAATGTATCATCATTTTTTTTCTGTTCTCTCTTCCCTCCTGCAAGCCACAACCATGTAGGATCAAGCCCTCCATTATTTTTTGGTTACCTGTAAATTTCCTAGTTCTCTGCTAAAAGCCTCTAGCACACCAGTTGTTTTGCTTAACAATAAAAGAATAAAATTGCCTGTAACAAGTCAGAGTCTTAGCTCCCTAAATCGTGTAAGCTACATTCCCAGTGAATTTTAACATCTAAATGCTTGAAATGTACCTTTAAAAATAATGAATGCAAATCCAATTGTAGTTATAATTTTCTTTTCAGATAGCATTTTTGCTGTGTTGCTGCACAGTCTCTCTACTATCAGATGTCTTTCACCAAGACAGATGTCATCCATAATGCAAATTATGTAACATGAACATGAATGGTAACACCACAGCTGAACTATGGAGCACCATAGATAAAAACTTGCTTCTAATTTGTAGATGAAGACAGTTTGGCAAGGGGTGCTTCAAATTATGTTACAAGTTGTCCAATCCCTTAAATAGGAGGGAGTGGTCTAGTAAGATGGAGAAGCAGTTAAGGCATGACAAGTAGTAGTGAAAGCTGAAGGATTAAAGGAGAAGTGATTGACATACTCATCAGTCTCTTGGATTTACAGTGAACTCTCTTCTCATCCTGTACCTTCAAGTATCAAGACCACATATAGCCATGAATTGCTCAGGCTTTGTGCCGCCTTCTTTTTTTTTTTCCTTATTTAGTTTAGGCCTGAATTCAGCTCTCTTAATTTCACAAAGTTTCCATAAGATGGTAATGGATTCTTAGATCTTGTAGTCATTTCTTGCAGCTTCTGAGATGACCTGAGGCAGCTTAGGTGACCAGCATCAGAATCTTTTCATTGTAAGGGCTCTTACCCTGGAAATCACAGGGTAAAGCAGTAAAATGCCAATGACTCTTTTTGCAAAAAAAGCCAGTCAGAAACAGTGGCAGCTGCACAAAAGCTGGTAATGGATCATTACAAGAGTCTGGAGAAAATGGCACTGCTTGAGAACTGTGTTGCTATACAACAATAAGGACAGACAGGAAATATTTAATAAGATTATTTTGTTTTCTCTGGTAGCAGGCTTGGAAAACTTGGAACATTTTGTCTGTAAGTGTTGTATATATTCATGAATGTATTTTAGGGCATGCAATCACAGAATATTGTCAGGCAGCTTGCAACAAATCTGGGTGATTAATTTGAATGTCTTTCCAGGCTTAAACTACATACATTAAACTACATACAGCATCCCTGTATGCCAACTGGTACACTGCTTTTTTTAGGGAAAACCCCTCCAAACACTTTGCCAATCTTTCTCTTGTTTTCTTCATACTGCACTCATTCCTAGTTCTCACTTCCTCAGACTACTGTCTCACCTTTTGCTCATCCTTTTTTCCTTGGTTATATTCTCTAATGCTCTCCATTCTACCTACTAAGAACTCTCTTGCTCTCACTGTCTGTCCAGTACCCAAACTAATGTTTTCTGCATCCTCAGAACTGGTGCAGACTGTACTTCAGCGCAACAGAAATCATCATCGGGGGCCAGGAATTACAGCTGCTCAACATCTGATTCTAGGAACAGGACTAGTCGTAAAGTTTTCCCTTTTACATTTTCTTTTTTTATCTATTTAGTGTTTATTTTCAACATTTGCATGGATCCTGGTATTTATCTGCTAGCCTTGGCAGTTCTGACAGTTTCAGTGAAATTAAAGGCTGGATGAAAGGAGTTTGCAGTAGCTCTCTGTGGTGCTCACAAGCAAACCAGATATGACTTGTGGAAACATTAGTTTAATTTATTGTCAGTTAAAAGAGTCGCATGGTGAGATGCAAAAGCAAAAACCTTGAAACACCTTCCCTTCATCCATCCTCCCTTCTGCCCCAGCTCAACTTCACTCATTCACTCCTGACTCCTCTGAGCAGCACAGGGGGATGGGGAATGGGGGGCTAGGTGAAAGCACTTATTTCTCCTTTGTCCTCCTTATTGCTGTAGTGCTAAGATTGTTACAAAACATAACTTTTCTTCTCTAAAAGAAAATTAATCTGTTTATGATGATAGTGC
>JANHFX010018962.1:11417-41326 GCA_027560015.1 Chloroceryle amazona | reverse complement strand
ATTAGAGGCAGAGCAGGTCTCTATGCAAACTCTCCAGGGCTGCCTTTGTTAATGGGAGCCTGATGGGCTGATAGGAGCCAGGAGCCTGGGTGCTGGGGCGGGTGGTGGGGAGGAGGAGGTGGAGGGGGGGGAGAGGAGGAAACAGTCATTAACCTGCACTGGAACAACACCAGCTGTCACTTTTCCACCCACCTGCCTGGTTCACTTTGTAGCCACGGATGTGGGGACGCAGGTGTGGGGGTACCCTACCTGGGCAGCTTCTGGGGTGAGGGCTGCTTGCTTGCAACACTTTGGGCTGCTGAAAAGTGAGGGAGCAGTAAGGTCCCAAGGCAGTAAAGCAAAGCTACTGCTTATCCTAAGAAGCCTGCCACTGAGTGCCAATGATGGCAAGGACCCCCTTGCCCCCGTCCTAATCTCCCCACTCTCGAATGAGACTCCTTGGTGCACATTTCACTGACAGAACCCCTAGCCCCTTAAGCCAGGAAGCAAAGCAGGGCTTGACAAAACCACCTCTGCTCACTCTCTTCGGGAGAGTTTCCAGCACGGCTGCATGTGCCAGGAGCCAGCCCTCCTAACACAGCCGCAAGAACAGGATGTGTTTCACTCCATGTGCACATGCCTTCCTGTGGAGTCACTGCATCCCAGAGTCACACCTCTCTCCTGCATCCAGGCTATGTCACTACCCAGTGGGGTAACTGGTGCAGACACCCCCATGCTGGTTCTGAAGGCAGTGTGCAGAGCCTGTGGAGGCCAGGAATTTAAGCACACCCCTGTAGCACCCAGACACACTACTCAGACTTGACAGTCCTCAGCTGAGCTCAGCTGGAGCCAGCAGGAGCTGGGCTATCTCTCTGGATTACTCTGGCACCTGCAGCTCCCTGGATAACAGAGCATGAAGTGCAGCTGCAGTGGCAGAAGATCCTTTGTGCGAGTGCACTGGCCTGTTTGTTTGTGTAGATGGGTGTGTTTGCGGGTGGGGAAGGGGGTAATGCTGCTATAACCCCACAGTGGACACCTGCAGGTATCCTGGTCCTGGGTGTCCTTTAGAAACTGCCACCATTTTCCTTTCCATAGGGGGAGTGTGCTTGAAGTGGATTCCCAAATGTAAGTGGATAATTACAGATCCTCACTGGCCACTGCCACACAACTCTTCTTCATTGGAGACTTGTCACTCAAGAGTCAGGATTTTGCAAGGCAGGCTCCATCCTTCCTGCCTGCTTCTGTATTTGGGGCTGGGGTCCTGCAGGCTCCCAGCCCAGCAGAGCTGGCACATGAATGAGCTGGAGTGATGCCAATTTACTGGCCTCAGTCATCCTGATCCTCTTTTCCAGTAGTTTTGTCAGCAAAGGAAATGCAGAACCAGCACTGCCCTGGGCTGTAGTGCTAAGAGGAAATGCGTTGTTCCTTCTCCTTTTGACACTTTGTTCCTTCTCCTTTTGACCCTATACAAGCCCCGAAATTCAGGCTTGCCCACTCCTCTTCTACTTTCCCAGCATGGGAAATATGCTGGGCAGGACTATTGACTCTCCCTGATGGGCCATGCACTGGCAGAGAGAAGCAGCAGCTCCTGACAAAGGCTGCCTGCCCTTTCCAGAGAAGCCAGAAAAACCCAAACCACCACACCAGTGCTGCTGTAGTTCCAGCAGACGTCGGCAAGCCTTTGTGCAGTGTCAGAATTGTTCTCTCATCCCAACCTCTCTACTGCAAGGGCAGGGCACTGCCGTGCACCAAATAACAGCAAAGACTCCCCTTGCAATGCTGTCCTGTGGAAAATGGGAAAAAAGCAGGCCCTTTGAGCTTGCAGAGTCTCCTGCAATGCACAGCTTATTCTGAGGAAGATGTCCCCCTGCCCTGGCTCTGTCATCTCCAGGGCAGCATCTGCCAGCTCGTGACCTTCCCTGGTAGGTGCTCATGCACCCAGCAGGGCTGGCTTCAGCACAGACAGGCTCAACCTCTTCTCACAGCGGCCAATGGTTCGTCCCATGGGGCACTGTCTCATGAGGACTGACTAGCTCACATCAGAGCA
This sequence comes from Chloroceryle amazona, assembly GCA_027560015.1. Lineage (NCBI taxonomy): Eukaryota > Metazoa > Chordata > Aves > Coraciiformes > Cerylidae > Chloroceryle > Chloroceryle amazona. Next base: position 39,300 of record JANHFX010018962.1, on the reverse strand, counting down.
CTTCTCAAGCTCATCAGGAGACACCGTTGTGCCCTGGCCCGACCAGAGCATGGATTAAAATTCCCCCATTCCCAAATACCAAAGCCCCACAGCTGAGCCAGCAAAGCGTGCTATCTCAGACATGGCAGGCCAGGGCTAAAGGGTCTCTGCCCAGCTCTGCCAGAGGTTTTAAGAGGATCACCTTCATGTGTTTGCTCTTCAGACTTTGCCCTGCCTGCGCAAATGCTGCAGGCTAGTTGGGGCAGGACCTTTCCAGGTTCCTAATACTCAGTACAGGGGGAGAAAGGGCTGATCCCAACCCGAGGCTGCACACACCTGCAGCAGGGGGCCTAGGAGACTGTCCCCTAACACTTCCACCTTCCCAACATTGACACAGAGCCACAACAAATAGGTCTTTGCAGAGGATTCAGGCTTCCCAGCTGCAGTGGGACAGCAGAGACTCACAGACACCCTGTCAGGGAAGACCAAGAGTAGCTTTGTTCCCTTCCCTTTATTTCCCAGACAATAGCACGATTCAGCAGGTGTTAAATGTTTTAATGGGATTCAGGATAGCTTCTGTTGCCCACCTGCCCTAAGGCCATTTCACCCCTCCCTAAGAGCCAGGACTAACAGCAAGAAGAAAAGGCCTGTTGTGCGTTGCATTAACTGCCTTATGACTGAGTGCTCCTGATAACCGGCACAAAGAGGAGGGGAGCCCCATCAGCTTGCCAAGCTTGCACTCAGACATCCTCACGCAGGCCGTCTGCCTGCCAGCAGCCTGGCCTGGCCTGCCTGGCCACCATCTCCCGGCCCACAGGAACATCAACCCACTTCACTACCTGAACACCAGGGGAAAGGAGAAGAACCCATATCTTCAACATCTTGGTTAGAGAGATGGGCATTAGAAACGCGGCTGGTGTTGGGGCAGGGGCCAAATCCAGCCCTAGAAGTCCATACAACAATCTCAGATTTCCTCCTGCCTGAGATGCTAAAGTGTGTCTCACTTCTCCCCTTTTCTGGGAGCTAGGCTGTGGGTCTGGTCCTACACCAGTCCTACAGTTCATTGCCTTCGCCCTTGGCAGGGGATAGCAGTAAAGCCTCTTGTTGATGGACAGGTCCTCCCAACCAGTGCTACATCACTCTGCTCATCCTTCACCTCACCACTGCCCCCAAGATCCAAGTGTCAGAAGGAGTAGCAAGGAAGCACTGAAGATTCCCCGTGAGGGCTTTGGTATGGGCTCAAAACTCTACAGAGCTCACCCTGAGCTCACCCCCACCCTTTGCCAAAGTGACAGTGACGTGGATCTGTCACACATGCAAGTATTTTCCAAAAGCAGGCCCCAGGTCTAGTTCCTACCTTGAGAAGAGGAAGCAGGAATTTCCCCAACCTCAGGAAGGGGCTGTCCCTGATGTATTTTTAACTTAGGATGAGGATAAAAGAAGAAAAATGTGTGACAGGTGCTAATGGCTTTGCTTAGTGCACATTGAGTGGTTCTGGGTGACAGGCACCAGAGACTTTGAATGGCACACCACCATCTCACATCCCCTGCAGTGGAGGGAAGATTTCTCTCTCAGATGTGTGGGTAGCTCTCAAACCTCTTGTTCCCTGATTCAACCATTGCTGAAGGCACTGTCCCAGGGCTCTCTCTTACTAAACAGATGCTAATCGAAGATGTTTCCTCCAGTAGCACTCCAACAGGCAAGTACGGTGTGAGTTCCCTTTCCTCCAGTCCAGGCTGTATTCAGTGTGTGAGAGTGGGGAGGATGGGAGATTTAATGACCAAAAAAAAAAAAAAAATAAAAAAATCTCTGCACGTGTGTCTGCACTCAGACTCCATTTGCTCTTGGGTGTTACACCAGACTAACACACAGCATTTCCCACATTGACCCATCTGTCCCCCAAGGCAGAGGAGTTCATGGTGACACAGCCCAGAAAGCATCAGATCACACAGCAGGTCTGAAGATCAGGGAACTTGCTGGCCCTGTCTCCACTGCTTCAGGCTGCCCTTGGGGTCCTGCACGCACCTGGATTCAACCTGCTTTAGGACAACATCAAGGTACCTGACTATGTTACCAGTTTGGGACGCCTGTCACTGGACTGTGGAGTGACAGTGACTATTGCTCATCTGCAGTGAGCAAATCCTAGTAAGAAGCATGGACCAGGCAGAGTCAACCCCACTGGACTGAACAACCAGGCCCTGCTTCTTCCTTGAGCTGGGGAGGAAAGAAGTGGTACCCCATTGCCTGTTGACCACCAGGAAGACAGAAAAGCTGCTGTGATGTAGACCTGGCACACAGTGTTGGGGAGGGAGGAGAGGGTCTGCACTTCTTATGAGAAGGATCCAGGACCCACGTGAAGGCCTCAGGCACCCAGGTGGAGCTCAGGAGCTGGCAGTGCCTTTTCTGTATCTCTGACAGCAGGAACAGTTTAGCCTTGGGGCTTAGTAACGATTATGCAGGCAGGGCTACCGAACAGAGTGGAGTGCTGGGGCAGCGCTGGGTAAACTGCAGCACCCCTAGGCACAGTAGGCATCTGCTCTTTGTCGAGCAGGTTGAAAGATCCTCTGCAGCAACTCGTGCATGGTCTTCTCTTGGGCTGCAAGGCAAGAAGGAGCAGTTCCGGTCTTGGATGGGTGCTGGCACTGGGAACAGAGGAGAGGAAGGTTTGGTCTGGGACACCAGCTGCATCACCACCAGAGCAGGGTGGCTGGTTGAGACCTGTGTAGTTTTAGGGCTGCAGAAGAGGGGGGATGCTGTAAACCTGTCCCTTCTGCCTGGCACAACAACCTCCGCCAGGGAGCCGGCAGCCGGTGCCCAGTACCAGCCACAGCTCCTCGCTGGCACCTGAAGTTTGTCACAACTAACACTGCCACCTCCCGGCTGTGACAAAGCCCACCCCTTCACAGAGACACCCTCCCGCAGCCTTCCTGACCCGTCTGCCAGGCCAAGGCTCAAAGCATCCCCGTCCCCAGATGACAGCTCCTCCAGGGTACTCCTAAACCCAGATGCAGGGATTACATATGTTACATGCCGGTGTCTGTGTGCCCAGAGGCCAAGCTGGTTTTATTGGGCTGCCAAGTGTGCTGGACAGTGTTGCAGCCAATCTCTCGGGCTGGCTCTCTGTGTGTGGGACCTGCTACAGCCACTGGAGCAAGGAGGGAAGGATATTTCCTGCATCCTACTGATGTCAGCAGAGGCTCAGCACCTCAATGCCCAGCTGTCAATCCTTCCTCAGCTACATTTTGAAGCAGATTCCTCTCCTCTCCCAGATGGTACAGACTGGGGGCAGTGGGAACAGACACAGAGGTTGTCCATGTGCTTCCTGTAGTGCAGGGAGGTTCTTCTCCAAGGATGTAGGCAGCCACAGAAGGATCTTGTGAACTCTGAAGAGTTGCCAGAGGATTAAGATTGGAGCCGAGGACATGATGCTGACATACCGCCTCAGAGGCAGCCAGCCAGCATGCGGAGCTCAGGTCATGTTGTGGGAAGGTCAGAGTTGGTCTGGACACCACGGGGACAGGATAAATAGTGGAGACAGTTGATCTGCTTGAAGAGCTTTTGTAGTACAGTGCCCAGCAGCTATGCTCTTGAGGGTAGGGGTGGTGAAGTGGTGATTCTGAAGAAGAGAATGCTTTTGGGGTGTGGAAAGTGCAGACTGCTTCTGCCTCCCCCCAGGCAATCATCCCTCCATGAGGGATCACAGTAAACAACCATCATATATGTAGACAAGACTCCTGCAGTTCTGGAGATATCTCCATCTAACAACCTTCTCCCATCCTGCCTTCAGCCCACCTCCCTGCAGTTCTCCACAAGCTAAGGCAAATCCTCATGCTTTACTCTCAGCCCCAAATCTGCCTCCTCACCAGCCATTCCCTCAGCTTAACTCCCTCAGCTTAGCTCCCACACCATCTTGGACTACAATAGCTTTGTCCCCTTTCTGCTGTTAGAGGCTGTGCTGCCTGCACCTTGACCACATTTCCCAAGAGACCCTCTTTGTGCTGGGCTCTCCAGTGCCTCAGGCCAGCCCCTCCTGCCAGCCATTCACTCATGGGGCCCTGTCCCAGAGCTCCATGATGGTCTGAGGCCCACAGAATGGCCATAACCTTACCATCTCTGGTCTGGGGCTCAGGACAAGCCAAGAAGGGGCGGAGACTTTGGGATTAGATTCCCCCTTTTGCACAGACAGCCTTGGCACTGAAGGCAGGTATCCACCTAATCCACATGATCTAGCAAATGGGCCATGCTTCAGCCTAACATATTAAGGACAGGTCTTATCCCCCACCACAGCACGGATACATTCTGCTACCTTTGAGAAGGGCTGGGGGGCAGAGCAATGACTCTGGGCTGGGCTGTCAGCACCACATCTCCCCGGCTGGCTTCGGTTAGGATGTTCTGCAGTGTGTTTTCCAGCACCAGCTCTATGAGGTTCCCAAAGGCAGGCTGCCTGGAGGGACAAAAGTACAGGGAGAGGACAGTTATCAGAAAGCAGATAAGGCAGGCTGCTTGCTGTGACTCCTCCCAGGATACATCAGGCACAGCAGTGGAGCACAGTTTCATACATGCTGAGGCCAATGAACTAAAGACTTGAGCAATGGGGTGCTGACCCTTCTCCCAGAACTGCCACCAGCTGGCATCAAGCCTTGACGTCAGACATAGCTGAGTGACTGTGGCTTTACTGTTTTCTCCACACAAGCTGTGCTGCAGTTAGTATTTGTGAATATAGTTATGGCCTGTAGCAGTGTGCAAGTGTGTTGTCACAGCAAATGCAAGGTGATGAGCTACTGCAGTGGGACTAACAGGTACAGTAAGCACACGCTGCACTCTGATGTCTAACACGGCCAGGACTGTCCAAGCGTACAGCAGACTTCACTTGCCACTAGCATCCTGGCATTGCCCAGGGCTCAACCCCAAGACATGGCAAATCTGCACTCTTCATAAACCACACTCAGGAGGAGGTGGCTAGGGGTGCTAGCATCAATTTCTACACAGATCACCCAAACCACTCCACCAGAAATGCCACAGGGTTGAAGGAGAAATGTGTTTGTGGCCAGTCAGTGTGCTGACATGGCTCTCCCACCTGTGCAGCTCTTGTCTTTTATGCGTGAGCTCTTCCTCACCTGTTTATCATCTCCTTCTGCTCCCTCAGCTGCTCATGGTGAAACATCTCCCAAGACTCCAGCAAGCCATAGGTGGGAGAGATTTCCTGCCTTGTTTCTTTCCTCTCTCCATCCTTCTCAGGGTAAAGATCTGGAGAAGCAGAGACCCTGGAAGGGACTGTGGAGCACTGTCTCCTGTCCTGTAGCTCTGCTGATTCTGCACAGTGGAACTGGGAGAAATAAGGAATGGGTTCATCCAGGCTTCTTCTCATTGCATCATGCAACTGAGCATTCTCCAAGAGGCCTCTGGGAGAAGGAGAATAAGGGATGAGTCCAAACAAATAAGATATCTGTATGACCTCAGAGGTTCACTACAAGACAATGCAAATCAGAAGAAAACCCTGACTGATGTCTACGTTTGTCTGTCCTCATGTTTTGGGCCTAAGTGAGGCAGCAAGATGGCTTGGGCTAAGGAAAATACCTTTGCTTTTGCAGCGCTGCCTCTTTATATTTCTGCATTTGACAGACAAAATAGCTGAATCCTAAAGCAGCCTGTTCCAAAGGTCATGGAAAACAGAGTTGCCTAGGTCCTGAGCAGTGACGCCTTTCACTATGCAGAGATGGGCCCAGCCCCTGGCTGGGGAAATAGACCCTGCTTTTACTGTCACACTGGGACTCCTGAGCTCATAACACTAGGGCAGCCTTTGGCAGGCTGGATCCCCCGTTCTGGTGCATCAGGAATGCACAGACTCCACGGGGATTAGCAGAGGGCTGGCCAAGTGGCACACACTCCTCTGGAGGACCGGGGTTCCAAAGCAGGTGAGGATGAAGGGACACATACCTGATGACACTTGTGAGTATGTCACTCACTATCTTCAATTCCTGTTTTGAAGCAGCAGCCAGGGACAGGCAACTGGGGTCCACGTCCATCCTGTCTCTCTCCCTACTCCCATCCACAAATTTGCTCTCCAAGGCCTTGTTGCTGAAGGGGCTGGGAAAGAAACAGTTGTTCCATCAGTGCATGACTACTGAACTGAACTACCAAATACCTGCATCCCCCTGGATAAGCAGCAGCACTGCAGGCAAGCAGGGAGCAGTGCAGGGAACCAGGAGAGGCGTGAGAGATGCTGCATTTGTGACAGCAGCAGGGACACTGTCGTAAAAGGAGCACTGAGCTCTGACAGTATCTTCCTTTTGAGGGAGGAAAGAAACAGGTCATGTCAGCTAATATGCTGAGGAAAGCAAGGCACCTCTTGCCTAATACTGAAACACTGGAGAGTAGCAGAGTAGAGCTCCAAGTTCAAGTGCATATCACAGCATGGGCAGCCCTGGCTCAGCTGAAGATGCCAATCCAAAAAGCTAGATCTCTTACCGGGACAAGAAGTATTTGGGGAACTCTGAGGTGAAGCTGCTGAAGAAGTCCTCAGTAGAGTAGGACCTGGCTGTCACACTGAGGTGTAAAAGGATGGGCTTGGGAGGCTCTGGTTTAACCCACACCTGTTTGGCTTCTTTGTCCAAGAGCAGCCTCCTCTCAAAGTGTCCAGCCGGGAGATAGGGAATAGTGTGTTTTTTAATAGGGGGCAATGTCTGTTGGAGAGAAAGAAATGGCAAGTACTTAGTGCTCCTTTGGCCACAGGTAGGCTGGTGTAGGTGTGACAACAGACATGAAAACTGGAAAGCTCAACAGACAGAGACACCAGATCCTAGACAACAGACAGTATCAAAATTATCTTGGCACTGCAGTACCACTAGCAGGCATGAGCAGACATGCTGGAAATCAGGTCTGCTCCCTCCTCACTACCTAGTGTACCAGCCCTGAGTGTCAGCAGGGCTTCAGAATCTCTGGGCACTCTGGGTTGTTGTACTCTAATCCATCCCTGTGGGATTCTGATAGATCCCCTCTGATCTTCTGAGCACATCGGGAGTTCTGAGGGAGAAGGGATGTGCAGGAATGAGTAAATTGTCCCCTGAGCCTGAAAGGGAAACAGGAAGTGACTCCAGCCACCGTACTTGGGCCAGTTCGAGGTTGCAGTACAAGCAGTCAGTCTGAGGGAATTTTCTTAGTGCAGGAGTAGTCCAGAAGCCTGGGCTATATGGACACCACCCAGCTCTGGAGAAGCTCTCAGGCATCACAGAGCTTCAATGAACTTTGAGACATAGCTGTCCAGACTCTGGGAATGAGGCCAGAGGCCTTCACCATGCATGACACAGACACAGTAGGTGATTGCAGGCTCCAGATTGTCACTAGAAGTTAAAACCCTACAGGACCAAATCAAATTGGTTTTACTTTTCCTCAATCACCTTTATGTTCATCCCAGTGAATGTCTTGACCTGCATCACTGTACATCCCTAACAGCACAGGGCAGACAGTCCAGGCTAGAGCTGAGACCTACCCAGCACATGGCATGCAGAGGCCCTCTGCATGGTCCAGGAGCACTGCTACAGCCTTGCTCTGGCTTTGGGCCCAGACAATTCTGCAGAGCATTCACTAGGACCCTGTCTCATACCTTGTCACCACTTCTGGAAAAGCTGCCTTCTCCAGCAGGGTACGCAGTTGTGTAGACTTCAGGGAAAACAGAGATCAACCAGACAAATTGAGCTTTAAAGTTTTCTGCAGCTTAAATCAAGGCAGTTCCTGCCAGCAGCTTCTCCAGGAGCATGGAGCACAGCTCTTTTAGCAGTGAGGACGCAGTCTGCACCATGTCATACCATGGTCCTGACACTTTCTCTCGTGACACACATTGCATTGTGGTCCCAGTCTGAAACCAGACCAGGTACTGACTGTCCTGCCCATGTGCATCTTCTCTGTTTATTCAAAACTCTTCCCTCTTTCTCCAGTCACGGGTGCACATTTTGTCCCAATTTTACTTTCCATTCACCTCAGCTGGAAATTTACTGCCCACAGGACGCAGCCAGACAGTCTGATTCTTCTGGCTCCTCCAAACAGTCTGTCTCCCAAAGCCTTGAAGCTACAAATCCTGCTGTGCTCTCTGTCCAGGCTCCCACGCTGTGATATCCAGCATCTGCCTCTTTTCTAAAGCAGTCAGTTTGATTCTACTATGGGAGACAGGCCAGACTTACCTTGTATTTCCTGATTACAGATGAGAATTCAGGAATATTTTCTGTCTCAGCAGAATTTGTTGACCTCTGAAAAGGAGAGATAAAAAAAAACAACAAAAAAACAGAGAAATTGTCCTGTAGGAAAGATACGGAGCAGAACAAAACTCCCAGTTTTTGTTTTATTTTGTTCCAGCTGAGAGTCAATGTTCTCATCCTCCTATTCTTCACTCAGGCCACATTCTTACTGGCAGTCACACATTTCTCTTTAGTGTTTATTCAAGGTTAAAAATCCAACCATTGTTTTCCAGAGCCACAGGCTTTGTTTTTCCTAAGGCTTCTGATGCACTTCCAAATTTTAGATGATCATTAGCAATTTCAGAATTTGTAAGGTGATTCTTGGATGAAAACCCAAGATCTCATTTTCCACTATCCACAGACCAGCTATGAAGTCCTGAGTAGATCAGAGCCTCATGTCCTCTTATCAGCTTGCCCAGATTTTCTTAAAGAATGTTTCTCATTGACACTGTTGCTGTTTTTGAGTTGAGCTAAGCTGATGCAAAGGTCTGGTAGCACTTACCCCTGCAGGTGACTTTGGCTTCTTAGTTGCAAGGCCCTTCTCTGTGATGGTGAATTCTACAGTCTGCCATTCCTTCTCCTTTTCCCACTCCTGCAGTTCCCTCTCGTACTGAACCAGGGACTCCTGGATGTATACCTATGAAGCAAACCATTACTGAAGGAATCAGGACTAGAAAGGGAGATGTAAATAACACAGTGTCTGGCTCAAGTTCATGCCTGTTATCAGTTCCTCCCTTCCAGGAGGTCCCAGCCAAAAGCTGACTCCCTTGTCATGTCTTCCAGAGGTAAGAATGGGACAGAACACACCTATTATAAGACTTGTACAGAGAAAACATAATCTCTTGTCAAAGGACACCTGGAAAGTCTCCAGGGGGAACGCTACTTCAAGTCTGTGCCCCCAGTAATATTTAAGAAGACTTGCTTTTTACAGATTTAATTCTCTGATATCCCACTGGAAGCCACTCCCATCCAAACTGTTACTTCTAGTAGCTGGGTTCAACTCACAAAGCCACATGTTGCACAATTACACCTCAACTAGTGAGCCACACTGACAGAGAGATGCTTAAAGCATCAGAAGAGATGAAGCTCAGTGTCTTCAGGAATGAGAAGTGCTGGCCAGTCTTATGGAGCAAAGAAGAGTTCCTTTATCTGGAAGCAGCAGGCTGCTGTCTGCTGGGGCCAGACATTAGGAACTGCAGTGACATGCCCAGGTGATGGAAATACACAGGTACTTCTTGGGTCTTACCTTACACACCAGATCTATGCTGAAGAAGGAAGCAATTCCTGAAGATTGAAGTGTGATGAAGCAGGGGATGCTCTCTCCGGGCTGCACAACCCCTGACTCTGGAGCAACCTGCAGCACCTGGGGAAAACCAAAACAAAACAAAAACAAACAAGCTATAGAGGAGCTGTTTCACTGTCTTGGAACATTTCTGTGTGCCTTCTTTTTACAGGAAACAAGATTGTGGGAATTCTCTCCCCTCCCCTTCTCAGAGGTATGTGGCATGAGAGAGCTGCAGCTGATATTTTCAAAGAACAACCGTGGACTTTGCTGGTAGACAGGATCCTGAGGTTTGTTATTGCATCCTATAGTTTCATGTTCATGTATCCTCAGTGAAATCTTCAGATTCCCCTTCTGAATTCCTGCCTTTCTCCCCTATCCTAACACTTGCCTTCATTTTTTTTTTTCCCGTCCTTTCCTTTCATCATCTAGTACAAAAAACAATTCCCTAGGTTAGTTTCTGAGTGTCTGATTGAAAATGGACTTGTAAGGAACTTTCATGGCACAACAGAAATGGGTAAGAAGGCTGTAGAGGAAAGAGAGGGACTCACCCTTTTGTCTTTACAGGTACTTATCTTCCAGGCAAACACAGCAGCCTTGCTCTCTGAGATATTGTTGAGGAAGACAAGTCGACTGGCTTTGGTAGAATCTGGGATATTTCCAAGGCAAATCCTGTGGTTTGACAAGGTGGCTGCCTGCAGGAAGCAAGGTGAAAGCAGGTGGAACAGCAGGGAAGGAAGGTGGGATGTGGCCACTGGGGGAGGGCAGTCACATAGTCATCTCTAATTTATCCAGCAATTCATAGATAATATTTTCCAGTTACCTTTACCACAACTTGAGGGACCATTATGTTTCTCTTATTTTGCTCTGGTTGTGATGACTCTTTACAGCAAGAGGACAGCCCTGTTGCAGTGGGATTGAGTGAGCAATTAATACAACATAACACTGGTCCCAGGGCAGGAGGGGATCTCAGGAGCACAGAGGACCAGTAGCATCCAGATTCTATTTGCAACACTTGCAGTCCCAGCCTTTTCCTGCTTCAGCTGGCAAACAAGTGAGGTGTGTGCTTGTACAAAATCCTCAGCAACCTGAATGCAAGTTTTGGGAAACTGCTCCCTACTGCACCTTGCTACTAGCGTGCTACTGGTCTGTCCCATTCTCCAGGCACAGTGTAAACTCTAATTATAGAGAAGCTAATGACTCTTAGTTACAGACAACAGAGCCTTGTGGAGCGGCATCTTCGTTGGCAGTCTGAGACAGATTTTTAAACACCTTCTATTTGCTGTACCTAGGAACGCAATCACCCTGCTGAGACACAAAGAGCATATATAGCTGTGGCTGAGCTCCAAGGCTGCACTGCTAATGTCACACAGGATGAATCCTTTACCTGCCTGGAGTATGCCTCTGCTGATGCTGTTTAACACAGACTCACTACGCTGGGATCTGAGGCCGAGTTTAACAACAAATTGTTCAGACTAACAGGGCAGCTCTAGCCAAGCCAAACAAGCTCCTGCTGAGCCAGCGACAGGTCAAACAAGCCCATTTCTCAGGATGTGCCCAAATTAGTGACCATCCTGCGGTGTGCGTTCAAGTTATACTTCACCTGAACTTAGCCATGAAATAGGTGGTAGCCAAGCCATAACAGGGTATGTTCTATCACAGAATTACTGAGGCTGGAAAAGACCTCTGAGATCATCGAGTCCAGCCTATGACCTAACACCACAACATCAGCTAAATCATGCCACTAAGTGCAGCATCCAATCTTTTCTTAAACACCTCCACATCTGGTGACTCCACCACCTCCCTGAGCAGTCCATTCCAGTGTTCTATCACCCTCTGTGCGAGGAAGTGCTTCCTAAGAATATGGGATATATGGAGTATAATGCTCTTTTTGTTTCTGAATTATCAAAGAAAAAGGTGTTGTAGCTGCAAACAAGAAAGGTAGCTGTGATGGGGGGTAACTTTTAATAAAAAATTCAGAACATGAGCAAATTCTGAACCTGTTTTGGTTCTAACGGCAGTGTAACCAGCAAGCTGGAAGGAAGTCACCTTTCAGAACAACTTCTTTTATGAGTTAGGCTCTAGATGACCTGCTGGAAGGGAAATATCTTGCTCTATCTTATTGCAAATGAACTCTCCTGCAATGCAGGCTACTGTTAGATGGGGCCACTTGTATATTTTTGGTCTCTTGCACACATTCCTGACTGATCATATTGCTTATACTGGCACACCTGGACTTACCTGCCCAGGCACAGTTAGCTTGGTAGAACCTGGAAAAACTGAAGGAGACAAAACTTTGCTGGATGCAGCAGTCTCTCCTATGGTATTCGGATCGTAGCCTACTCCCTGGAAGGTGATCAGAGCTGATTCACCCCCCAGAATGTGGATGGGAACATCAACCTGCCATGGACAAGATAAAAGTTTTAAGTCCAGATCATATTTGGGTAAAATGTGCAATAAAGCTAGTATACTTGCTAATGGACAGGTCTAAACACACCACACACATCTGAAGAGAAACCTATTCAGTCTTTTCCCTGCTAACCCAGGAAAGCTGGTTAAGTAGTAAATTATCTGGTTACTGTAGGAGACAGGCAGGGATGCCTTCTTGAAGCAAAAGCTGGAGTTTTAAAATTAAATGTATTTATTTTTTCATGCATCCACTACAGAGTGGGGCGATAAATGGTACTCCAGCTCAGGCCCTGCCTGCCTGCTGCAGCATAGGACAGAGTGCTTTGGGAAGGCTGCAGTGTACACTGAAACAATAAAAGACATTGAATTCAGTCTCTTTGGTGGAAGTGATTGGAAGCCAACAATAAACCACAAATATGATCAAATACTGCTGATGTACCCAGCCGCTATTTGATCCTTGAAAATATATATACTAGGATGGCTGTGGTTGTGGAAGAAATCTGTTCCTTGGGAAGAAATTTATGAGATAACAATGTATCTGCTCCATTCCCTGACCAGACCAGCCATTCATTTGCTGTCAACACACTGCTTCTTGGAAGAATGGAGTTCAATTCATCTGCAGCATGACATGGATCAACCATCAATAAGAGATCTAAAGAATTTTAGGTGCACAAGAACAGAAATAAACTGTTTCTGACAGTCATGAAGAAGGCCTTACCAAGTATGTTCTGGCTTCCAGTGGTGAGAAGATCCACTCAATGTGGCCTGTTGTGCCAGGGGGGATTGCTCCCTTGGGAGTTAGACAGACAAACACAGGATGCTGAAAATTATCCTTCTGGATCCTCACAATGTTGTCCATCTGAACTTCAAATGTCACAGGCACAGAGCTGCCATTGTAGAGTTCATAAATCTGAAGTGAGTCAGAGAGAACAATGCTTATTATACTATGTTCACACTAAACTAGTTAACGCTTCCCCAGAGGACTCTGATAAGTATTAATAATTAATTACTCAGCTTGCTTCCTAAGAATGAGGAGACCTCACAGTGTCAGAATTTATCACTGAGGCTCTGATAGGAAATGGCTGAAGTTTTATCACCACACATGTACACTAATAACTACAGTGCCTCTCCAAGTGGTGCCCTGCAAATTCAATCTAGGAGAAAATTAATACAAATTAGCTAAAGGGATCACTGTAAAGCAGATTATTTGACATGCAAAACCACTCATATTAAAGTGATCTTAATTCAATTCAGACTTGTTCATTTCCCAAGTAAATTAGGCAGAATAGAATCAAAGCAACGGGTTGTTTTTTTTTTCCTCACTGAATAAGTGTTTAAGGAAATTTAATTAATTTACTGAAAAAGTAATTAGGATTTGTTTCCAGAGTGCCTATAGTAGCTAGACAAGTTTTTACTCAGATCCAATGCAAGAGAATAGAGGACCAACCAAAAACACTTCATAAGCATTCTGGCTAGAATGAATGCCAGAGATTGTCAAAGTAGAGATGGCGAGAGATACTTTCCCTGCTGCCACCCCAGTAGCCATTTCCAGGCTCTGCTTAGTACTAGTTGCAAAGTTTTGCTGTGATGCTTTCCTGTGAAGGCCATTCTGTTTTCTGGGAAATGCCTCAGACACTGCCTGTCTTTAGGACATAGTAACACCAACTCATTCCCTCTGCTAGCTGCTGGGCTAGGCCCCAGAATGCTCACCTGTGTGGGGGGGTGGGAGTTCCCAATGGCAATGGGTGTGAAGAGGTGGTTAGTGGATGTAAAATGAAGGTACTGTTGGTCCTGTTCCACTGTTGTGCCAATGAAGTTCAGCTACAGAGGAAACAAACACAGTAATTTTCTCACAGGGCCTTGGCCCCATCACTAACAACTGCACGAGGACTCAGAAGGACTTTGCAAGCTGAGGGAAACACAATTATGGATTTAAGTTGGTAATACCAGGACAGTGCATCCTAAGACAAAAAAAGCAGGGAGATGGAAACCCTGCTCAACTGTTGGCTGTTCTCTGAAAGGTTTGCATCTTGTTTCAGAGAGAAGGTGCTTTCCTCTCTATGTCAGGCACCAGCGTTAGTGCTTCTTTTTCTTTTTTAGAAATTCTTCATGAATGAGTTTCTGGACTCTACATAGGAGAGTGCAGCTGTGACAGCCAAATCCTTTGGAAAGGGAGGGTTTTAAATAATGGCCCCCTCTTGAAAATGAACATCTGGATGTCCTCACTCTGGAGGACAACTCACTCCAAGCATATGTCTAACAGTCCAATAGCTGCAATAAGATCCAGGTTGAATTTTTAGTGATCAAGTAATGATGAACAGTATCCTACTAGCAAAAAAGCTGCCAGGCACTTCAAGCAAAGCCAAGAGATTTATAGAGCTATTTCATGGAAAGGAAATGACACAGAATTCTGCATTTTGAGAAAACTGCAATCAGGCTAGAGGTGAGTCATGATGCATAATCTTCTGCAGGATCATCTCAAAGCACACATGAACTGTCTACCTAGGGACAGAGGCTGCAAAGCAGTCAGAGATGTGGTAATGTCTCCGCACAGGCCCAAGGGAGCTAAGTTGTTGCAATTCACAACTAGCTGAGCCTAAAGCGTGGCTATTTTTCAAGTGCACATGCAGAAGATGGAGAAGATGTTTGCAATGCCAGGTGGATGACTTGGCCAGACACCTGCAAGAGATACTGTAATCAGCTGTTTAAACAAGAGCAGAGAATGCTAATTCCTTCAAAACAACCCATTCCATTTCAGCAAAGGGAGGAGGGAGAGAGGACTAGAAATACAATGCTAGTCCCAGATGTTATTTTTTTGAAGGCACTATATGAGCATTCACCCTCCTTAGGGCCTCAGCAGGACAGATGAAGTGCAAACAAGAGGAGGGCAAAAACTGATGCTTTCAAACTGCAGGGGGAAAAGGGACAGGAACAATCCTGAGCTTTGGGAGTGAAACACCCATTTATATTACTTGAGTCAAAAAGCCAGCTTGGATGGTCATCAGTTTCCATAGACACAGGATGTGACAATTAGAGAGCTATCAGTTAAAGGGAGATGAATGGAGAAAAGCAAAGACCTGCTGCAATCAGTTGTCCTTACAGAGTATACAGACTTCATCCCACAGCAATGACACAGAGTATGAGAGGACAGGGATACCAGATTCCCCAGGGAGTAGAGATGCCTGGAGAACACATGCTGCAGGTGGCAACATCTTACAATACCTAATTAGAAGCTATGAAGTGAAGTACAAATAATTCCAGTTTATGGATCCTGTGTGCTCAAGGATTCTCCTTGAAATTCAGCCCTTCTCTCCAGCGAGTTCCGAGAACCAGCCTACCTCATTTTGCAACACCTGCAGCAAGCTGGGCTTCTCCTACTAAAACTGCTGAAGGATGAAGATCCTGCCTGACTAAACAATCCCAGAGCTCAGACACCAAGGTCACAGCTGCATGCTTACAGGCAGACTACGGTGATGAGGCAAAGGACAACCTGTGAAAGTGTGAGGCAGTGGGAGGCCTTGTTTCCTTACTGCACAAGGAATTAGGTTACCTACAAATCCTACAGAAGTTTCATTCTTCGGCCAGAAGAAATTACCAACAGGAAATCAGTTTGGGTCCTTCAGAGCACCTATACATCCAGGCATCACAGGACTGAAGTTTGACCACTGAGTGGGGAAGGAATAATGGAGAGGGAGCTCCTCCAGAAGATGAAGCACACAGGGTCTACTGGGGACACAGAGGACCGGGATGTCAAAATCTGTCCACATGAGTAGAGTCATCACAGAATTGAATTTGGACCCTCCAAATAATCAGGCATTGACTTGCAGCTGCCTAACATCACTGCTCCAAAATCAAGTAATTTTGAATTTGACAGAATGACCAAGAAATACCGCAGCCTGATGGTCTCCACCTTTGCTTATTGCTGTTTTCTCAAATTTCTCAAGTTTAATTTCTGGAGAGACATTACAGCATTTGCTTCCGTTAAGGTTAGCACGTATTCTGCACATTTCACCAGATTCTTCAGTGAGGATCTGCTCAACCCTGTCATGTAAGCACCTTAGAGCAGTCCCTGCCACGGGGGTTGGTAGCTCTGTGCTTTTCATGCCATGACTGAAAGGAAAGAAAGCACGTGGTGTTCAGCCTTCAGCTGCTCTCTCTGTAGAAGGAAGAGCATCTTCCACTCCTACTTTCTGATATTAGCAGTCCAGTTCTGACACTCTGCATCCCTGCAGGTTTCCCTCACCTACACTGCTCCAGATCTCTGGATTGGCCTCTGCAGCTCCTATTGACAGACCTCCAATGCACCCAGGGGTCTTTTATCATTCCCAGGGCCTCCCATGTTTTTGCAGCCCCTTCTGCAGTGACAGCATAAAGTAGTGTGGTGACTTCTACAGCCACCAAAGACACTAGCTATGTGGCAAGAGATGATGTGTGCCCTGTAGGCTTCTGGTGCTCCAACACCTATTCCCTCACTGGGCAGCTGGTGAAATGCTCACATCCACTCTCAGGATTGTGCCAGGCAGGCAGAGCACAGGGAGCCTGTCCAAGGGCTTTGAGGGAAGGCACAGTTAAGCCACTGTTTGAACAGCTTGGTCAAAGGGTTGGATTTTCAGCTGACAACAGTCCTGAAAGAAAAGAAAAATAAAAGAGATGTGTGAACACAATGGTCTCATAGGAAACTTCAGAGACAGACAGGAAGGCTCAGCCGGGCATGAGCTGTGCCTGGCAGAGCACAAGGTGACTTTGACTCTAACTGACAGTTTAAGAGAGGGAGAGAGAGAAAAATTAGTTCTAAGCCTGATGAAATGCTCAGGGAAAACACTCTGCAGAACTTCTCTGGGATGCTTTAGGCAAGCCATGAAACAGGAGGAATGAGTAGGAAGCTCCTCCATCACTGGGCAGGAGAAATAAGTGGGTGGACAAAGACATCAGGGATGCAGTGGGAACAGCTAACTAGGAATGCAGGAAGTACCTTCTGGACCTAAAGAAGCAGCTGCCTCCACCCCTCCAGAGCTGGAGGATGCTCTGCCATCCTATGCCAGCATGTGTGTCCCCAAACTGCAGCCAGTGCAGGTGGTACCTTTGGAGAAAAGCACATTCCAAGGGATTTTGAAGAGCATAGAGAGATGATGAGATAGAGAGACTCAGAAAAGCTGCATATAAGAGAAGCAGGATAGGCTGCAGATTTAAACTCCAGGATCACTGCAAGAAGAGCTCATGGTGAGGCAGATAAAACATGGGGAAGCAAGCACAAAAGTCTTGTCCATGAGATATACTTGAGTGTGTAAAGCATGAGGGGACTATAAAACACACAAGGGCTGTTTTGGACCTGAGTTGGCTAGGAGGAGGAAGCAATTCTGCACCAACATCAACAATAAAATAAAAATGTTAAAACCATCAATAATAAATAAATAAAAATATCCTCTTGCTGGGGAAACCAGCAGAGGCTATGTACAAGGGCAATTTAACCAGTGTACTGCCACATCACACTGTGATGGAAATGTCAGGATCTTGTTTTTATGTCTCTGCTTGGCCCTGTATTACTGCCTGGCCAGAGCAGGCTCCAGGGGAAGGCCACAGCTCCCTGCACGCCATGCAGCTTCTGCAAAATAACACCTCATAACTGAGTCCCTACCTGCTGCTGTTCTGCAAACAGAAGCAAGAGATACCTGCTACCTTACCAGAATCTCATGGCCATAGGAAACCTTCAGCAGGACAGGGAGGTTATCAGTGCCAATGAAATCATGTCTAGGAGTGCAAGAGGAAAGAGAGAAAAACATTAGGAACCAACTTGGTGCCCAGGGTGATAGAATCAGGGTCACACAGTACATTAGAGACAATTCACTTCCCAGCTAAAGAGTCACTGTTGCGTAAGGGCCACTGAGAGAGGGAGGGGGACAGTTATGTTTGGGTGGGAAAGAGTGATGCAATGTTGATTTTAGTCATACACCAATTTAAGGACCCAAGTTTCTTGGCCAACGGCATTTGAAATGCCAGTACTTCTCAGATCAAGTCTGCTGTGAAAGGGGAGGTGTTCAGCTTCCTTGGTACCTTTCACAGGCACACAAGGACTAGCAGCCCTAGTTGATAACAAAAATAAGAATATCACTGTACAATCAAAGCCATGGGAAGTGCAGCATCTTGTTCATCTCCTCAACTGACAGGAAAGGGCAGACCAGTGTTCCCAGCACATCACGCTAAATGCCTTTTGCACTGCAGTGTTAAGGGACATTAACAACATTCCCTTGAAGAGAACAAGGTTTGTGGGGTCCAGAAACTGGACATACTCGGGGACCTTTTGCTTGCCTGATCTCTGCTGGGCAAGGGGCATGTGAAATAAAAGGATCCAGCATGGAATCACAGGGGACTCCAATGGCATGTGCTGTCCTGGCACACAGCATGATGCTCTGAAATACAGGTAGTTGCTGTCACCTGTGCGAGAGCTGGATAGGTTCCTCCTGTCCTGGGAGAAGTTTCCCTGACTTTGGAGAAACACTGAAGAGCTGATTATCCTGAATTTGCATCTGGTGCAGTTCATGGGGGCTAAACTCAGCATTCTCTGCCCAGTGCTCCATGTCCATCTTCTGATCAGAAGGAAACAGGAAGACCCTAGGGAACCAGTCAACTGGTCAGCAACAGGAATACCCAACTTCCCTGCAGCCACAGTCAGCATATGCAATCCAGCCAGGCTTGGCCCAGCTGGTGGACAAATCACGTTTCATCAGGTCTTATCTGCAGAACACTCTGCCATTCCTTGCATGCTTTCCCACCCAAACCCATGAATATATCTCAGGCCCAGCCCCACAACACCAGCCACACCTACAAAATCCACCCTATTAATTTGCGAATATCTCATAGCCTCTGTGAGCATTTCCATATCCCCAGAAAGATACTCCAGCAAGCATCGCTTACCACTCCACAGGTACTACACCCTTGTTCACCATCAGAAGCATGACAAAGCTAGGCTCTGAGCCTATTGGGGCAGCCCCAAAGTTGAAATCCAGCAGGACAGGGGTGTACACTGGAGGGATCAAACCCATGCTAGCCACAGGAGAGAAAGAAGAGATTAAAGTGAAACGGTTGGCAGGATATGACAGGGGAAAGAGTCATTCTACATTGGCTCTCTTCCTTACACTTATTCATTGACTTTATGTTCTTGGCCCTTTTGAGAGAAAGGATATTGGCCATAAAGTAGGCCTTTTTATTTTCTCTCAAAAAAAAAAAAGTCTTATGTATATGCCTAAGGAGAGTGAGTGTCATAAGAGAGTCCTGCTTAGCAGAGTCATTTTTGGGATCCTCAGGACAAGGAAGTCACTGACATGGGAGCAGGTCCAATGGAGAGCCACCAAGATGGTTGAGGGATGGAACATGTTACCTACAAGGAGCAACAAAGAGACCTGGGTTTGTTCAGCCTTATGAAGCAAAGGCTCAGGGACAGCAACTGCTCAAGTTGCAACACAAGATATTATGATCAGATACTAGAAAAAATGTTTTCAGCATGAAAGTGGTCAAACACTGGATTCAGGTGCTCAGGTAAGCTGTAGTTTCTTCATCCTTAGAGTTAGCTTTGAACTGAACAAGACCCTAAGCAACCTGATCTATTTGTCCCTGCTTTGAGCAAAGTGTTGGACCAGAGACTTTTAGAGGTCCCTTTCAATTAAATTACTGTTCATTTCTGTGGCTCCTTTCTAGGGACAGCAAGCAGAGGAGGTGAGCAACTGTCTGCAGGGTCTAGGATGAAATAAGAGTGCCCCATTGCAGTGAGATACAGCACAAAGACAACAGCCACAGCATCTCTGTCTGACTCACATGAGGGACTGACAGACCTTCTGAGCCATCTCCTTGTCTTACCTGTGCCTTGTGGGAACTCTGTAGGTGAGCTCACTGGGAATCGGGTCTTGCTCCAAGTATTCATTTAGTGTGTCCAAGGAAAAGAGCCTCCAGAGGTGTGACTTGCTGATGCCGCTGGCACTCCCTGCTGAACAGGCATCTGCGATGCAGAAACTCGGGGAAACACCTGTGGCTATGATGCAGCAGAGGGGCTGCTGCTCCTCTTTTGTGCTCGCAGGATCTGTAGCTTTGGAGAGAAGGAAATGCCAAAAAGTAGTCATGTACCATTAAGGGACAGCCATCTGAGATTACCCAGATCAAAGAAAGAAAGAAGACGACTTGTATAAAATCCTGTATTTGGCAGCTTCTGAAAAACCTCTAAAACACTGACTTCTTTATAGTTATATCTTGACTTCTGCATTTAGAAGGTACCAAAAAGCTATGACATGCTATTAAGCAGTCTGTTTACACAGTTTAGTTCTGCATCATGTGAATTCCCTTTTTTTTTGTTGTTTTTTTTTTTATGTAAGCCTACAGCATGGTCATTTTATGAAATGCCCCTTGTTTTCACACAGACAAAGCATAAACAGATAATATCTTGTCTTCTCCATACCATTCATGTGAAATTGCCATTCTCCACTCTCCAAGCTGCAAACTCCCTGTCTAACTAGTCTCTTCTTGTACAAAGCCCCATTCCTCACCTCTGAGCATCCCTGTTGCCCCTCTTCATGTCTTTTCTAGTTGAACTGCATTCTTTCTCATACAGAGAACAATCCAGATCTGCAAACAGGACCCCAGCTGCATAGGACTGGTTGTACAAATCTCTCAGAATGTTTCAGGACACATCATAAAAAGTCATGACCATTGCAGCAGGAAACTTGGAGCTCTCCCTGTCTGTCTCTCATGGCTCAATCACAACTAACCCCAAAAGGTGCAGCAAAAATGAAGCAGCAGGTAGGAGCTGTCTCTGTTGAATTGCTCAGCATGGGGTTTTCTTCAGAGAAGACTCATACACTTAAACTGTGCAGTTCATCCTGATATGACAGAGTCTACTTGGTTGGGAGGTAATTAATTTTTCAAAATACCTGTGTGGCTGCAAATAGTGTACTTGATTGACCAGGTGTAATGAAGGTGCCGGGCTGGCCTGGCTGTTATTTGGACAAAAGCTTTTGACCTCGCAGGAATTGTCCCTCTGGAGTTTTCCATCTCTAGAGCTATAGGAGAAAAGAGTTGGTATGAGCTCTTGGCATCACTGATCTCTCTTACACCACACATGTGTTCAGCACACAGCTCCCTAAGCCTACCTGCACTCAAGCCACTGTCCCTACCACCACCCTGTGC
This sequence comes from Chloroceryle amazona, assembly GCA_027560015.1. Lineage (NCBI taxonomy): Eukaryota > Metazoa > Chordata > Aves > Coraciiformes > Cerylidae > Chloroceryle > Chloroceryle amazona. Next base: position 18,228 of record JANHFX010018962.1, on the reverse strand, counting down.
CTAATCGTTAGGACCAACTCCAGGTGTTGAAGCAGGAATTCCCAGACTACAACTGTAGGCAGCTCGTTGGGAGTACCCAGCCTGCCTTTGTCCAGCAAGGAACATGGAACTACCCCAGAGAAAGTCCTCTAGAAAGGCAACTAAGAGTTGCACTCCTCTATTTATTCTGGAAAATTCCTTTATTTAACTCCCTTCTCTGCTGGAAAACTGTGTCTCATTTCAAAGTCCAAATTGGTGTAACTTCTACTGTTAGACTCTGGGTTATGCTTTTTTCAGAAAGACAGAAGAGTCACCTGTAGCAAATGCTTGAGCAAGGGAACAGACACCTTAAGGCACTTAAGGGAATCAATGCAAGCTAGCCAGCAAGCAGCCCAGCCTCTGAGTTCATCCTTGAACAATTTTTCAGAAAAAAAAGGAAGGCCAAGACCCCATCCCATGCTAGTTCCCTTACAGTACCCAGTGGATCGCTGCCGACCTCCTCGGGGTCACAAGGCCCAGTGATCAGCTGGTCCACACTGAGGATGTACTTCAGAGAACAGATCCCCTCATTTAGCAGTACAATGCTGCAGCTTTTCACGTCACCAACTAAAACATTTCCAAGGTCCAGGTGCTCCTTTTGTGCCTGGAATTCAAACCCGCCATGCAAAGGTCATTGTTACACATCAAGCATAGCAGTCAAGTGTAGCCACCACTTAGGTCACCATGTGCTGATCCTTTGACATGCACAGGGCTCCCTGTGTTTTGTGTGACCTATCATGTCCTGGGGGATGTCGGAACAGGACTGCAAGGTACTCAATCCCTCCTCCAAAGGCTCTCTCCTGCTGTTATTGGGCAGCTGTCTGGGTAGGGTGCAGCACATTTGGGGCTGTGGGGACACTAGCCGGCCACCTGCACCTGGGACAAGTCTGCCGGTTCCTCCATGCCTGCATTAAAAATCCCCCTCTTTCAGCTAGTCATACACTTGCACACAGTTTATAGTGACTAAACACCTCTAAGACATTTCTACCCATCCATCCAGCATGACTGACATTGAGCATTGACTTATTCTTTTATTTTGCTTTGGCTCCTTAGGAACCTTCCTGAAAATGAAGGTGGCTGCAGAGATCAGCAGATAATACTAGGAAAGTGGATGCATGATGGCCACACCACTGCACTTAGAAATTGGACTGACAGCAGAATAAATGGGGAAGACAGAATGAGAGGAGAGAGACAGGAATGCCAAGGACTCAAAGGTCTTGCTTGGTTCAGTCTTGAACATAGGAATGGGGAGTGATCCCTTCAGATTTGGGCGTCACATTTGAACTGACAGGACATTTACATCATACTGTTGCTATTAAGCTGCCAGATTCAGTTGTCACCTTCATTGAGAGCTAAGTCTGGAAATTTGGCTGTAAATCCTTATTGCTTGCCTCCAGTACATATTGTGCAAAAGGGGGAAGCCCAAGACCCCCATCCTAGTACCCAGTCAGCCCCAGTTCCTTACCCTGATGGTGGTTAGTGCCCCCTTTCCAACAATCCGTAAGGCATAACGGACACTTTTGGGAGACACAGTGTCTGGGTTTTTCCTTCTCACAAACACAGTAGCACGCAGCACATACTTGATCTCCTTGTCAGGAGTAAAAGTCCATGCCTGAGCCTAAAATCACAAGAGAGAAGAGCACTCACAGGAGCTCCAGACCAGAGCCAAGCCTATACACTACAATGGTTATAGTCAATGCACAAGCCACTTTCTCCACTACAGCCGTCCTAGTCCTCTATGGACAACTCTGGAGACACTCCCACTTCAATCTTCCACCATCTCTGCCTGTGTCAAAGGTTTATATTGGGAATTCACATTCAGATAATCAGAGCCAGGCTGTGGACATATGCTAGTCTTCACTACTCTCAAAAAGTACTCAGAGAATACAGTAGAAGTTTAGAACCTGAATTTACACGGGGGAGAACAGAAGAAAGTCATAAGCCATCTCATGCTCTCATTTACCCTCCATATATTAACATCTCCTGATGCACAACAAAATTGCTGCTGTGTTAATGCCCAGTCCCATCCAGGGTATCATTATCTAGTGCCTGTTTAAGACCCATTTGGTCCTGTGGTCAAGGAAAATGTCACTCTCTTTGGGCAAATCTATATCATGGGAACCAGCATGACTGCAGATGCTGACTAGCAAGCCAAGCTAAAACAATGACTGGTATTCTCCAGCTAACCACTCCACAGCTATACTGTAGCGAGCAAAAGACAGCTTTGGTAGAATTTGACATTACCATGGCTTCATAGGGCTGGAGGATCCCTGTAGCAGGGCTGACAGACAGGATCTTGCTGTCAGACTGATGGATCTTCCATGTGAAAACCATGGGTAGCCTTGTACAGTTTTTTATGGTATACATTCGTGTAGAGGAGGTTCCTATATAGACAGGCTTGAAGTATAGATTTCCATCACCTTCTAAGAGCAAAAGAAGGGACTCCCCACAACTCCGGAGAGCAATCTCCTGTGGAATTAAGGGAAAAGTAACAGACATCAGCTAGAATCTCAGCTACCTCTGGAGGGACCTGGCAAAGATGTTGCTCCTTCCAAGACAGAAGCAAGAACAAACTGAGTCTGAAGGAGGGGAAGGACTTTAAGTTGTGCTGTCAAGGAGGACCCTGAGCATAGTATAGAGCATTTCAGCAGATGGAAACCCAAGGAAACAAGGGGTACAGGATGATCTGGCACCACAAGCACCTTCTATCTGCAGTGTTAACCCCACCTTAAATGTTGAAAATATTCTTTCATTCCTACTTCCAAAAGGAAAAATCCAAACTAATCAGTAGGAGATACAGAGACCACAGTACAAGTCACTCTGAAAAGAGAGGACTACAAGGGAACAAAACTTTGCGTACCGTTTTCTACTTCCCTTTCCCTACCTTGGTGTATCCAGGATAAGAGTTCAGCTGCAAAGGCAGGACATGCTGTTGCAAGACTGTGTTAACTGGGCGAGTGGAGAGAAAGAAAATCTGGTGGCCTCCTGGAAAGATGTGTCCTGAGCACGGCTTGACTAAAAGAGAGGGACAGGCAGCTCGGTTCACACTGAAGGTTAACAAAGATGTGCCTGTGTTTGAGAGCAGCATACTGCTGTAGGTATCATCATTAGGAGCCACAGGAGGAAATGCCTAGTGGAAACAAGCAAGAGAAGTTGTTTGCACTGGGTTTAGAAAACTGGGTGAAAGGAAGAGTTTTCACCGTGTTAAATTCCAGGTTCCAAAAGGCACTATCCTGAGTCTATGGAGAACTCCGCCGAGTGCTTCTCTTCAAGGAAAGAAAGGAAATCACCCAAGGGTGTACAAATTATGGTCTTTTCCCTTCCCACACTGATCCCCATCTTTCATAGGCTCATGGGACCAATGAAGCTACTTTCCATTATGAAATGCTTTCTGTTTAGTCAATGAGCTGGCTTGCTGGGGCCTGCAGTCTCTTCATGGATAGGGACCTCCCAGATTAAGAATTCCAGCAGGCTGGAATTTTCTCCAGCTTGTGTATATCAGATACAGACTGCATGTTCTGGACTACCTGATGAGTTTTTCTAAGAAGCTCTCTATAAGAAGCCTATTCTTACTTCCTGGGAACAATACTTTGTTGCACTACAGAAACAGCAGGAAGAGTCAGGGAAACTGCTGCTCTACCTCACAAACACTTCTCTTTTACAAGTGTGAATTCTCTGTGCTGCCCTCTCTTTGCTGAAGTGCATGCAAATTTTTAGAGGCTACTGAGAAGGGACTAAACACCCTTGTCAGTGTCTATTTCCACTTAGAAAGGAAAGAGATGCCAACAGCTTTCATCTCAGAGCTAATGAGATGCTCAGTGCAACTTGGTACACTGGAGGGTGGCAAGCTAGTGCAGAAGAAAGAGCATCCTACTTCTGTACCAAAGCAGGAGTTTCCACACCATCAGAAACCACCTGAGCCACATCTAAGGATGGTGCAATGGGAGACAAAATAAAGACTTTGGAGGTAAACAGTGAGCATCTCTGCAAAGATCCAAATGCCAACCAGTTACACACCTTGGGGACATCCAGGATGTACTGTGGGATGAAGTGCTCCCGTTCTGCTTCATACGTGTGAGCTCTCAGCCTGACAGTCAGGCACCAGGATGGACAGATGGTGGCATCTTCCTCAATGTTGCTATAGTGTCTCAGCACCTGCAGGCACACAAGGAACAGAACAGAGTGCATGCAGGAAGTGTAGCAAGGTGCCTTCAAGTGCAAGTCATCACAAGCTGCAGCACGTTTCAGTGACATCCCTGGAGCTGAAGAATGGACTTTTTCAGGGAGAAGGAACTGAGCAGTGCTGGACAAGGAACGCAAGTGCTGCTTTCCTAAACAGACACATTTCGGACCCAAAAGACCACCAAGTGACTTTCAAGAAGGACCTACCCAAGCTATTCTGTGATACTGCAAGGGTTGCCTTCAGGAAGGAGCATCTACAAATGCTCTAGTGCAATTTGAGATACTTGCAGATGCTGAAGGTAGCAACTAACGGTGAGTCACTGAAAATAATCATCTATCCTTTACCTGAGCCTAAGAAACCTCTGACTCTAAGGTTGCTCCCAGATATCCTCCACACTGGCTTAGAAAGGAAAAAATGCAAGAAGGGTTAAGATCTCTCTCACCTACCAGGAAGTTTCTGGGTGCTAAAACTCTCACAACTGCAGCCTTGTGTAATGTGAATCCCACATTACATGGGAGGAGAAGCAGCAGTAAGGTAAAATAGCACCCAGCATCTTTACTAGGGGAGGGCCAAACTCAAAAACCAAGTTCCTGCTCATCACCCAGGCTACAGTAACCATCCTTGTACAGGATCCCATCTACACTAATAGTGCAGCAAATGGCAATAATTCCTCCTTCAGTGACATGTGCATTACTTCACTCTCACTGGGGGTAAGAGCAAGTGTAACTGTCCATATGCATGAGCTGTGGCTTGCTTTGATGATTTATCTTTGCTAGGACACAGGTGAAGGAGAAATTTTAACCCATCAGTGTATCAAAAGTGGCCGAAGGAGTTAGTAGAGATGACAGTTTGACAAATTAAAAATAAAAGGTTCCATTTGAATTTTGACCCTCCCAAAAGCCTTTAGCCTGCAGTCTCTTCCCAGGGCCTCTCTGGAAACTGGCCCTGCTAATTCCTACTAACCTTGTAGAAGGCAAAACCTTCCAGCTCTGCTGCATAGAGACTGTTGAGCTGAGTGGGCTGGAAAAGGACACGGAAGGCTGAAGACTTCAAAGGTGGGATGTCGCAGATTTCAGGGCTCACTCGGAAGGCACTGCCATGGCTTGGAGTCCAGGCAACAGTGATCTTTCCTTTGGTGTGGTTGATCACACAGAGAGGAAGTGGTTCTACCTTGTGGAGTGGCTTGCAGCAACCAAAATCATGCTCCCTGGGGCTGACACTGACATGAGGGGGAAACAAGGCCAGGTCGCTGCTTAGACCATCATAGAAATATTCAGTCATGGAGTTGGCTTCAAAGTATTCCTTGGGAGGCTTGTCCTGAGGGATCTATAGAATGGAAACACCTCAACGTCAGCAGGGGAAGTGTGCCTGTGGGAGACACCAGGAACTACAGGCCCGATTGCTTTCACTAGCAAAAAGGCATGGAAGATGCACTTCAATAACAATTCCCAGGACAGATCAAAGTCTCAGCTTCAAGAAGGTGCCCGTTTGTAAGACAGCCCTCAATCTGAAACTGCATGAGGCAAAAGAAGACCCTGTGACTGAGTTAAAGCCAGAAAGCTGCTTAGTAGCTGAGCCTGGGTGAGACCCAACTGATGAACATAGTGTTGGTGTGTGCTGGGAACATTAACAGCAGGGATATTAAAGGAATCACTCTGGTACCTGCAAGTCTTTCTAGACCTGTCTGGTCTGTGCAACAGAAGCCCAGCATCTGCAGAGAACAGCATGGGAGTATCTTAGATTCCAGGGAGGGCAGCTCATACCTTGGGGGGCATCATGAGGGCTCCCTTTTCATCCATCTGCAACTTCCCATCCTTCAGCATCACACTCAGGGTATCAGGGGGATAGGAGGTCAGTCCTCTCACCATGTTTGTTCGGTACCAGGAGAGGTGTCTTGCTTGAAGGATGGCTGGCTTAGCTGTGTCTGAATGGCAGGTACCAAAAAAATCCACGTACATGGGTTCCTAGGAAAACACCAGAAAGGATAATAAAAAAATAACTGCCCTTCTATGACTGCTTTGAGAGTTACGCCATCCTAGTACCTGAATTCCAAAACTATGCCTGGGAAAGGCTTAGCATCTGCAATGTTAGACTGCCATTTACTTTATGTCTTGATGTAGCTCAAGAACTTTCTTGAAACTGCAGTGAAATTTGAAGGCACTCAGTGCATATCTGTGCAGCTAAATTTAACTCAGAGACCTAAATGGACAGGAGCCACCGAGGATGTACCTCAGCCTACCCATAGGCATTATTGACTGTCCACATCAGCCATCTACTGCTGATAGGAACCTGCTATATGATTCTGCTTAACAAGAGCCCAGGTCCTCCACTTGGGTCACAGCAACCCCCTGCAACGTTCCAGGGTTGGGGATGAGTGGCTGGAAAGGATCTGGGGGTGCTGGTCAACAGCCAATTGAATATGAGCCAGCAGTGTGTCCAGGTGGCCAAGAAGGCTGATAGCATCCTGGCTTGAGTCAGCAATAGTGTGGCCAGCAGAACAAGGGAAGTCATTGTCCCGCTGTACTCAGCATCAATGAGGCCACACCTTGAATAATGGGTTCAGTTTTGGGACCTGCACTCCAACGAGGACATTGAGGTGCTGGAGCATGG
>JANHFX010018962.1:0-11317 GCA_027560015.1 Chloroceryle amazona | reverse complement strand
GGGGCGTGTGCGCGGTGGCGGTGTTCACCGCCGCTTGCCTTTGGCTGTGCACAGGCACAGGCTTTGGGGTGTGCGTTGGGGGGTGCGCTTGGGGTATGCACGGAGATGAGCACCAGGGTGGCGCGGTGCGCACCAAGCCATGCACAGAGGTGTGCACCAGGGCATGCCCGGAGACGCGTGCCTAGGTGTGCACTCGTGTGCAGGGCGGTGAGCACCAGGGTGATGCAACGCGCACCGGGCCGTGCACAGAGGTGAGCACCGGCGTGACGCACTGCGCAAAAGGCCGTGCACGGAGGTCGGAACAAGGCCGTGTGTGCATCATGGCTCGGCGTGCACTGTGCCGTGCCAGGCGTGAAGTGTGCTTAGCGTGCAGCAGCCACAAGGGCCGCAGGCCCCCAGGGGTTGTGTGTAGGGGCTGGGGTGCAGGGGTGTGGGTGTGAAAAACACTGCAGAGCTGTGTGTGAGGTGTACACTGGGCTGTGCAGGGCGTGACCTGCAGCTGGTGCAAGTGGCAGGTGCCGAGTGCACAGGGGACGTGCATTATAGAAGGGGCCTGTTCCAGAGCCACAGGGACCACAGTGCCTGCGACGGGTGGGTGGGAGGACATGGAGCTCTGCAGAGGCAGAGCTCTTTGGAGCTGCCACTGTCTGGCTATGGTGCCCAGAGACCCTTGGGAAATCCTGGCAGAGAGAAGTCTCTTGGCAGCAGCAGGAGTTTCCCTGGCAGCCCCTCTGCAGCCCCATGCCAATGCTGGGGAGACAAAGGTGGTGGTTGCAGCTGGTGGGGGGCTGACAAGGGGCTGCTGCCCACTGCCCCTGTAACATCTCCTGGGGCTGGGCATGGGGCGCTGGGCTTAGCCAGTGCCCTGTCAAGCCGCGGGGGGGTATTTGCTCTGCCCACAGCTTCACATCCATGCAGTTTTCCTGATCTCAGGGTCTCATTTCTGAAAAAAATCAGTACTTTCTCCAATCTGCACCTCTGTCTAAATACAAGCTCAGATCAACAAGGTCATTTCAGCATGAAACTTCTCTTATTGCTCATGTAAAATCATCTGGGTTTGTATAAGGTGACCAATATTAACTATTCCAACCTGAAAAGGAAATCAAATATATCTTATTTCTGACATGTTTCTCTGTGTACAGGCAGCTTTGGTTGTTGATGATCACGCTTGCTTTTTGGTCTTTGTCCATGGAAAATCTCTGCTCAGTTCTTGCTTGTGCATCTTTCCCCTTCTGGCATCTCCTTGGCCCATCACATTGCCTCTGTTTCTAGTTTTTATACGTTCTTCATTAAACTGCCATCCACGTGACTGCCTTTGTCTATTGCTTGTTTCGGTCTATTCAGGAGAAAAAAGCATATGAAAACGAGCCAAGCTTGGATGATGGTCCTGTATCTCTGGGGGGTGGGATGCTGCCAACCACTTCCTGATGAAAACAGGCTGCTTTGTTCCAGAAAATGAAAGACACCCTGGAGCCGAGCGGGCTCCCGCCTGCCTTCGGTGCCCTGCCATGCACTGTGGCCGTGGGTGCCCCCAGAACAGGGGGGCTGTGTTTCATGGGGAGTGTGGGATGGACTCCCCACCAGCCAGAGTAAATCCAGAGGCATCTGAGAGGCCTGATGCCTGCAAGGCTTCTGGAAGGAGAGTCATGGTCTGGGAACAGGTGGAAAGGCTGGGTCCTCCTTCCTGCCCTTATTCAGTAGTGCATGGCACTGAGCAGCCATGTAGGGCTGCTGGCCTTGCAGCTTCTGGGTTGGATCATTCCCACACCGGAGGCTGCATGTGTGCAGCAAACTCTGCCCTGATCTTGTTCCTCCAGCTCTGTCTTCCCTGGGGCTCTCCCTGGTGGCTGATGGGATGATGGCTCTGAGCAGCAGACAGCTCAAAGTGGGGCAGTGACCCAGCCCCAGCTGGAGGAGCTTTTGATCCTGTTTTGACTCATGTCATCTCTGTCACTGTGATCTTTTGCTGCTCTGCCCACCCTCCTTCTGCCCCACCACAGTTTGCTGCTCCAAATCCAAAGTTCTTCCAGCCACTGCTTGCAGCCTTTGGCCTGTGCTTTGCTGCTCCTGGCCTCAGACTCATCCACCCCATTCAAACCGTAACCACAAGCCACCTCCTAGGGACACCCAGGTCGAGTCCAGCACCACTGCCTACTTTTTCTGGCGTGATTTGAGGAGTACATGGCACTTCAAGACCACCACAAACACACCAGCACTGTGGGTTGGGCTGTTCCAGTGCAGGGACACAGCAGCTGTACCTGTCTGGCTCCATGGTGTCTCCCTGGCCCCAGGAGCAAAGGACTGACTGGCTGTGCTCCAGCTGCACGGCACCTACTTGGGCAAACCTGCCCTTAAACTGGCTCAGGAGCCATGTCCAGTCCCCAGACAAGCTATGGCCCATCCAAATGTGCTTTCTGAGCCAGCGACCAGGGCAGGGACCGCCCCACAGCACTGAGGATAAACACCAGGTGCCGGGTGCTAGGCACTGGGCAGCCCCTCAGTAACATGAACACTCAGTAAGTTTGCAGACAACATCGAGCTGGGTGGGAACACTGATCTGCTTGACAGTATGGAGGCTCTAGAGGTTTGATCAGTGGCTCGAAGACAACAGTATGAAGTATAACAAGGCCAAGTGCCAGGTCCTGCATTTGGGTCACAACATCCCAGGCAATGCTCCAGGTTTGGGGAAGAGTGGCTGGAAAGCTGCATGGCTGAAAAGGATCTGGGGGTGCTGGTCGTCAGCCAGCTGAATATGAGCCAGCGGTGTGCCCAGGTGGCCAAGAAGGCTGATAGCATCCTGGCTTGTGTCAGAAATAGTGTGGCCAGCAGAACAAGGGAAGTGATTGTCCCGCTGTACTCAGCATCTATGAGGCCACACCTTGAATAATGGGTTCAGTTTTGGGACCTGCACTCCAACGAGGACATTGAGGTGCTGGAGCATGGCCAAAGAAGGGCAACAAAGCTGGTGAAGGTCCAGAGAACAAATCTTATGGGGAGCAGCTGAGGGAACTGGGGCTGTTTAGCCTGGAGAAAAGGGGGCTCTGGGAGACCTTATCGCTCTATGCAACTACCTGAGAGGAGGATGTAGTGAGGTGGGGGTCGGTCTCTTATCCCAAATATCAACCGATAGAACAAGAGGAAATGGCCTCAAGTTGTGCCAGGGAAGGTTTAGGTTGGATATTAGGAAATAAATCTTCCCTGAAAGGGTTGTAAAGCACTGCAACAGGCTGCCCATGAAAGTGGTGGAGTCACCATCATTGGAGCTTTTAAAAGGTGTGCAGATGATGTGCCTGGGCACATGATTTAGTGGTGGACTTAGCAGTGTTAGGTTTATGGTTGGACTCGATCTTAAAGGTCCTTTCCAACCTAAATGGTTCTATTATCAAAGAACATGCAGTGAGAAGAGATTCCTGGGGGCTACTAAGTGAGAGATGCCAGCCCTAGTGGGTTACAGTGGAAGATACCTCTGAGTTATCGCAGTGATGAAACTACCCTTTGCCTCTCATACCTGATAATGGACAAGGCACACAACTCTGCGGTAATAGCTGATGGGGTGAGTGGGTCGAAAGGTCACCTTCAGCTCTAGTGTTGTTGTACCCTCCAAGACTCCACAGGGGCGATCCAAAGAGAAGACACTTCCTCTGCCATCAATATCAAACTGGTAATAGGCTGGGACATCTGAGATGTTGCTGATTTTCAGCATCTGCATCAAACTTTCCCCAAGATTGATCCAGTCGAAGTCCACTGAATATTGGTGCAGGGACACCAAAGGACCTAGCACAACAACATGTGAGAGATATCCTGGATCTGTCATAGCCCTTTCTGTCAACATGTCATAAGCCACTGCTGCACTTAACTGATCTTCTCAAACCAGAAGCACCTCATCAGCAAACCCACCAGTCCTAGCAAACAGCTGGACATTCATTTCCCACAGTGTTCCATCTGTCTCAAGCAAGCATAATCCCCAAACAGTGTGCCAAGGACAGCCTGGATCCCAGCAGAAGGTAAGTCTATGACTGAGGCTGTGACAGTCCCTGGTCCTTGTCGGGCACTGCAGTGCTAAAAAGAATACAGGGAGAAACAGAGAAGGTTTTCACTCTGGTACCTTTACATGAGCCAACCACCTTCAGGACAGCGTGCAGGAGGCATCCAGCAGATATGACAGTGAAATAATTGGTGCTGTGCTCTCCTACTGTCTGAGGCTGAAATCGTATGCACAAGACCATCTTCCCTTTAGCAGGGACAACACCATGGGACACATCACAGGAGAAAACATCTTGAAGCAGAGAATCTTTTGCTCTTTCTATCCTACATGGTGCATCAACCTGCAAGCAGAAAATAAATAAATAGGTTAACAAAGAAGCCAACAGGAGCCAGGATGGCTCTGAATACAGGACACTAATCAGTGAAGAACTGCAGTTTTCAGCAGAGCTGAACACCACCAAGAACACCAAGGCTACTGCAGCCCAGCACAGAAATGCTGTGCAAACCTCTGCAGCCCTGTCCTGCTGGAGCACTGCCAGCAGCCAGTTCCCACAATATGCACAGAAGTCAGCGGGTTGCAGCAAAATGTCCTGATGATCTCTGGTGTTGGAGTGCCTCTCCTGGTAGGGGGAAGGATGACTCAAGGTGTCCCCAAGTGGCAAAGTAGTCTAAGTGACTGCTGTGACCAGGCAGGCAGATTAATTTATTTCCCTTCATCCACAGTTTCACCATGCCCAGGGATCTTTTCACAAAAACCAAGGCGGGAGCTCTGATGCCTTCCTTAAGCCCCATAAAAAAGGTCCTAATCCTTGCTTGGGGATGCTGAGCACCATTGCAGTGTGAATAATAACAGCACAGTGCAACAAATGAGTATGGTTTTGACTCTCCCAAGGTGCAGAGCCTGTGGAGGAGTCAGCACTGCTGTTGTCCATGTCAGCAGTCTCTGAGTACATCCATCTTTTAATGGACTGGGCTGACACAGAGAACAAGGTCCTCAAATGCATCCCACTTGACAGCAGAAGATCCATCAGCTGCCTGGGACACATGCACACCAATTTAAGACTGCCACATGGGACTGATGGGCTTGTCCAGGGTAAGCAGGAGAGCTGCAGGTTGTGAAGGACAACAGCAGCTGCCTGATCTAGACCAAGCCCAGTGGGAAGCAGGCAGGAACTGCACATGGATGAGTTGCTAGCACTGTAGCTGGAATGCAAGGGTGAATGGCCTGGTTGGTAGGGAAAGGCTTACCATCTCTGTGCTTTATTCACATTCCCACTTGGGTTATTTTCAAATCATTAAGGGAGATACTCAAGGGACTATCCCATATCCCATGGAAACATGACAGCACACCAACTTCTCAGAAGAAGCAGTCTCCCTCTCCACATACCACAGACATGTTGAAGATTTCTACACACTTCTCCACAGTTGTCCCCACTGGCACTGATCCAAAGCAAAGCACATCCCGAAACTTTCCAGGCTGTACACCTTCATGGTCTTTCCCCATCACGCTCACCCGCAGGTAGGGGTATTTTGCTGTAAAAGGGAATAATACACTGGGTCAAGAGAGAGGTGGAATCTATTCTTGGATATCCCGTGTTCAACTGGATCAGCCTCTGAACAACCTTGCATAACTGTGAAATTGGATTCACCTTCAAAGTTGGCCCTGCTTTGAACCAAATAAGCCCCCTTCTAGACCTAATTTACTGAACTCAGAGTCACATCTTCTGTTTGTCAGTGGCCATATAAGGCACTTCAGGCAAAGACTTGCTAATGAAACCATTGCTGATTCTAGCTTGAATCCAGAAAGCTTTAGAAATTTCCCACTGTCTCTCTGTCTAGCAGGGACAGACAGGAGAAACTGAGTGCAGACAAGACTAGGAGTTTTCCAGAGCTTTTTGCATTGTGCCAATGGACTTCTCTTATTTCTTCCCCTCTGTCCACTTAAGCAGGGTCCAGAAATGCTGTTTTGGACAAAGCATGCTACAGGGCATACTGGACCTTGCGTCCTTCAGATTACACTGGTAAATTGGCAAAGGTACATTAAAGAATTTCACAGGCCCCCTTCAAACCATGGGCTTTGCTTGCTCATCAGTGGGTTGAGCCAGCTGGGGCACAGCCTCAGAGCACAGCATCTCCATGTACCCCTGTGGAATGCTATTCCAAGTTAGGGATGATACACGCTTCTTTGGGTGTTAAATATAAGAAAGACTCACACAGGGCTTTTAGCTGGATTGTCCTCTTTTGTTTCTCTTCACCTCCAAACCAGCATGTTGCTGTCACATCATACACCACAGCCACCTTGGGTTGGAACACCACCTTGACCACGCACTCAGCACCTGGGCTCAGCATGCCAGAGTCAGGAACCATGTAGAAAGGGCTCGGTGTCTCCCAGTCAAAAACAGTAATGAGATCACTAGGAAATAGAAATAGGTTTTAAGTAGATGAATGGATCCTTTGTTGCCTGTGCAATCACAATGTAGGATGGACATTTCCCAATGGGTTATTTAGTAAGGATGTGAAGCAACCAGTGCTGAATGGCAGAATCCCTAATGCATCTGGCCAAATACACGATGCTGGGAAGAAATTTGTCTCTAGGCTCCACAAGTGCTCTGTTCATACTTTAATGAATCTTACTTATTACATCTAAGAACTTTATTAATGGTCATAAAATTTCGCAGCTTCATCATGTGATAGCTCCAGCATGAAGTATTTGCTTTTTCTGTATCTAAATTTGGTGCTACTTAATTCCAAATGAACATTTGTTCCTCTGTTATATGCCCAGGTGAGAAGAGAGGACTGAGCTGTTTTCTTAATACCTCATTCAACTCTCCAAAATTTCCTTTGCTTGTTTGATTTGTGCAAAGAACATGACATACCATTGGCTTTTTGTAATTCGTTGATTCCAAGCTGTGGCTTACTTACCATCTGTATCCTCCACCACCCTGGACCTCTCATCACAAATGATTTCTCTAAGGGGAGAATGAATCACTTGAAATGGTTTCTAGAAGATACAGAACCTATCTGAAGGTAGATGTGCCCTCGTTACTTTCCACCCTCCTACTGCATCAGCTGATTGCTTTGGGGAGCACAAGCTATTTTCCTACTAGTACAGGTTATTTTGCTCTCACTGTAAATGATTAAAAGTATACCTTCCCTTTGCCTGGGAACTTCTTCACCGCACTCCTTTCTATGATACTGAATTACTGTCATTCCCTCATTGAAATAAGACAGATCTTGGTAACTAGGATTATCTTTGCTTCTAAATGATGACTCCAAGCCACAGAATAGTGCCACTGCTTTGGTCAGATCCATGAACCTAAGAGCATACACTGGAGAGACTCTCTAATATCTTTATTGCCTGCTTCCAAATCAGAAGTCAGTTCAAGAACTAGCACCTCCACTGCCAATCCTATGGCATTCCTGTGCCAAGGGAAGTGAGGTCAAGTCACAGAAAGACTTAAATGTTTCCAGCTGGTAGCTCATGTATCCCTGCTCCCATTGGGCAGGCTGCCTTTGATTGGCTTGAGGTCCAGGCCTCTCCTGTGAGGATACCACACTGGTTCCCAACTAGTTCTTGTGAGTGAATTGTTCTCAATGTATGCTGGAAACAGACAGATGTGAGGTGCCAAGATCTGCTCACAGTGAGATCAGACCTGTACTACCATTTCTGCTGCTTCTTCTGACGAGACCTCAGAGGAGGCAGAGGTCTGCTGCCTGTTAAGGCAGACAGCAGATCTAATAACCATAATGACATGCATTCACTGGATAGCCAAAAAAGGTGGCAAAATACCTGACAAAACAGAAAGAAGTTCTGCCCAGCCACATCTCACTCACCCAACATTGCGTACAGGGAATGTTGTCTCTGTAACATTGTGGACAGCACAGATAGGCAACTGGACAGCATCTGGGAAGGACAGGCAGGTGTGCGGAAGTGTAGCACACAGGGTGACAGAGAACTCGCCCTCAGCCTTCTTGAAGCAGATGCTGTCTTCATACTCCCTCTGCACAGAAAAGAAGAGATAAGACACAGCAGTTAGATGGGCTCCAACTTGCAGGTACTGCAGCTCCACCCATGAACACCCATCTCCTTCACTTCTGTGAAAGTGCTGGGAAGAAGACATTGGCAACAGAGCTACCAGGGGAGGCCTCTGTGCAGGACAAAGGGCATATGATGCACTCAGAAAAGGCAGGCAGTGAGTAAGGCTCTCAGGCATGCACCTCACTCTGCTGGGGAACACACAAACATCCTCAGAGAGAGCAGCTGAAAACCACTTTTTTTCACATGAGTTGTTTCAAGGCAGATGGATTTCCTTCAGTGTTTTCAAGATCCCAATTCAAACAAACTGAAGCACGTACAACCCTTTTTGATCGCCATGAGCACAGAAATATTAATCTTTGATTAAGTGCTTAGCCAGATAGAGTCCTAAGCGGATAATACACAACTTAAAGATACAGCTTTGACAGCACTGTGTACAAATAGGCCCAGGACATCTGCTAACCAGCTAAGACAGAATGATCTGCAACCCACATGTCTTCCACGGTCCCCAGTTGTCACCTCTCCTGAGTACTACTCATACAGGTAAGGAGAGACCTTGGGCTCTGCTGCAGACACAGCCCTTGCTCTCTCTAAGAAAGGGAGCCTCCTGCTCTAGCAATTAATGTGGTGCAGACAAACTATTCACTGAAAATGGAACAAGGCCAGCAGCTTATTTCATAAAAGGAACACTGAACAGTCATCAGAAAATCATGACACTAAGAGAGCAGGGTACTGGGAAGCTGCCCAATGATCACGCTCTGTGGCTAGGACTGAGATTCATATCAAAGACACAGCTATGGACAAGAGCCAGAGATCAACACTCTGAGCCAAAACAGACACCAGAAAAAAGCTGAAAATCAAGAAAAGGGGCTGGGGAAAAAAGAATCACTGCTATTGAAAACAAAGCTTAAAGAAACCCACCCCATCCAAAAGAAGGGAGGCCCCTAACATACCCCTTATAGAAAATCAGTAGCCCTTCAATGTACAAGGCTTTGGAATCTCCTGTAAGAAAGCAGAGAGTGAGAGTCCCTCTACCCAAGGTTCTGCACTACAACCACCCAGTGGAGGTTCCTTGGGATCAAACCAGGTGTGGATGGTTTAAGCACTTTAACTTAACTGATTTAATGGCCAGAAGCATCACGTGAAAAACAGATAACTTTATTTGTGAGGATCCCTCTCATAATTGCTGGCAATTGGATGTCAGGGTTTAGGGTTGCCCCAGGTGACGAAGATGTGGGCAAAGCAGGAAGTGCAAAGTACCCAATCTTTCTGTGCTGAAATCTTCGTTAAGGACAGATTTATTCAAATGAAAACACATCAGGAAAGACAAGAGAGGTGGAGGCCCCTGCCCCTCCATCAGCCAGACAGAGAACTGAAAGCAGTTTTGATGTTGCCACTTTACCTTTTCAGTGGGCCGGAAAATGATGGGCAGAGTTAAGGACATACCAGGGCTCAGAGTGATCGGCTGTGGAAAAACGGTGAAGAAGAATCGTGTTGAAGGACATCTAGATAATGAAATCAAAACAAGAGGTTTTGTCTGAGTGCATACAGGTGTTGTTAAAATAGACAGCAGAAAAGAGAATAAAAAATTAACACCTCCAGGCCCCACAATTAGAAGCACTTTGCCCTATGGGTACCTTGGTAGCAAATCAGCAGAAACAGGCAGAACCCAGGCACGCTGGAAACCCATTCCCAGCTGTAAATACCTGACACTTTCTTGAACAACATTTTACATTCCCAGGCCATGCAACATAAACAAAACACATTTGGCAGAAACATTTGTGTTTCGGAGCAGGGAGGGTCACAGGGAGTGCTGTAGTGGCTCAACGTCCAGTGGGACTCTCGGGAGCAATGGCTTTACTAGTGACTGGCTGGCATACATCCACAATTAGAATCTCACTAGACTGGAAATGCCTCACAGACAGAAGTATCAGCAAAACAGCATTTAAAAAAAGGCATTTCATTTCTTTTAAAATACTCCTGCCAGGAACAAGGGCTGTGAATCTGAATTAGCAGGTTTCTGTCCTGCTGTGTAAGTGTGCACACGTTGTGTCCAGCATACGGCCCAAGGGGAGAAGAGAAGGTGAATTGGAGAAAAGGTGGTAATGGGACTGATAGAGCAGGAGGGAGTAAGAGCATGATGAGTATGAAGGAGAAATAAACTTGCCACGCACCTGTAGCTCAGCTTCTGGGTTTTCTCATGAATGTTTTTCAAGATCAGGTGTTTGATCATCTCTTTTCCAAGTTCCCAGCCATGCCATCTGAGTGTTTTGGCCACCTCAATGCCCCAGAATACGTCTTTCTTCTTTGTCTTTCTTGCTGACAGCTTAGGGAGTTGCAATGGGGACATTAGCAATTTGGGAAAGAGGGAGGAGAAACCAAACAGTTGTCTCTCTACGCTAAAATTCTCATACTCTAGCAAAAGACGGGAGGAGCCATCCTGTGGCAAAGCTCCAGAAGTCACCGAAAGCTCCTCTCCAAGAGGCCAGAGGGGACACCTCCTGGCCACAGCCCAAACAACAGGTAGTAAAGTATGTCATGAAAGAGAGAAGTAAAGGCTAAAGGGATTTTTTTTGTCTTCCCCCCGCCCTGTCAGTAAATCCACCCACGGCAATGGCACCCTTTTCTCCTCCACTCACCTTCCTGATGCAGCCACAGCACAGCTTCCGAAAAGAGTCAGAGTTTTGGGGCTCACCGTGCACCTGAGCAAGCATCTGAAAAACAAGAGGATAAAGTCCTCACACACACTGCTCCTGCACCCAGACCGTCTTTTCTGCCAAGACCTGGGTTCTCCCAGAGACAAGCGACCCCTCCTTGGGCTCAGGGTGGCACATCTCCCTGCGGGGACCGCCCTATTCCCAGTGTCCCCATCTCCTCGAGTCCGGCCCTCTCCACCGACCATGTTGGCCCTAGGCTGCCGCATCTATGTGCTCAGCAGACTCCGTAGCACAGATCACGACTCCCACCTGACAACTCAGCCCACTGCGGCAGCACTCTCCTTGAGCCTTTATAGCATAGCCCACTGTAGCCTCCAGAGCCCAGGGTAGCACAGCTCTGCCCCAGAGTCTTGCCTGGCCCACTAAACGCCTGTACAGACGGTGGCACGGCCTTGTTCCCTACAGCAAGAGCCTGCCCAGATCCCTGGGGCATGGCCCAGTTCGTTATAACACTGCCTGGTTCCTGGAGCCGAGACTGGGCCCCGTGACGATCCTGGGCCCCCACCGCCGCCCCCAGACCAGCTCCTTCAAGCTCTTCCCGGCTTCCTGTAGCACGGCTCGGCCCGACCCCCGAGAGCCC
>JANHFX010018961.1:0-17704 GCA_027560015.1 Chloroceryle amazona | reverse complement strand
TCCCAGCTCCACGGGGGGCTTGGAAACCCCTCCAGGGGTCACGGGCCCTCCACCCCTGCCCTGGGCAGCCTGGGACAGCCCTGGACAACCCTGCAGGGGAAGAAATTGTGCACTTCAGAAAGAGGTGCTTCGTATGCCTGGCTTTACCTGCTACCAAGAAAAGCCACTTCTTTCCTGGCATGAAGGGAAGGAAAAAGCTCACTTCAAAACATCTCGACGCAAGATCAGAATTGCGTCTAACAACAAAGAGAGACAGATGCAGATGCACGTTTTCAGAAGTAGGTGTCCTTCAGAGTGCCATTTGTAAGAGGAGATACAGACTGTGTCATGAGGGGCAAGCCTCCTGGGAAAAGCGCTCAGGTGCTTCCTCAGGTCACTGTCAGTCAATCACAAGCGACAGCATCCGTGCAAGAAAGCTGCATTCCCACACTGAACCATCACTGGATGTCCTGCCTTCACTTCAGAGCAGAAGAAGCTGCATTGTCAGGGCCATCTCAGCCCACATTCCAGCTGAGGAGCAGCAAGGGGTGATACAGAAGAGTAAATTCAACAGGGAATCCTTACAGAAAACACAAACTGTCACAACACAGCCTCCTGTTTGGAACCTGAAGTGTCTTCTGTCCTTGAGCCAGAACGAGAAGAAAATCTTCCTTACAGAAGCAGCAAGAAACAAGACAAAGAACCCTTCTCTTTGCTCAGTAACAGCCAGGAGGAGAGATACTTCATGGTTTTGTAATGCCCTGAGAAAGCAAAAGTAGCTTCGTGCATAGATGTGGTTTGGTGGGATGAATGATGATGTGCATTTAATTTATATTTTGAATTACTGCAGGATGATGACAAAGGGGGTCATCAGCCATGAAGTTCAGATTCAGGCCTGAAACAGCTCCAAGCATTTCAGAGCACAGGGGGGTGGGCATGGGGCTGGGGGTTTGCTTCGGGTCGTTGGAGAAAAAATGGTCAGCTACACAATTTAGCTCTGGAACCATCCCCAAAGTTGTCTAGATTCATGGCCTTGGCTTGCACCCATTAGTGGTTAACAACTGTGAGGGAAAGCGCAAGGGAGGAAGAAAAGATAAAATAATGGCATAAATTCCAGTAGCTCCTGGAAAAAATACATTTGACCTTTATTATCTACTGACTTCTAACTCCGACACTTAGCTCTGCTTTTTTTTTTTGCTTTTAAAATACTGTCCCTGGCAGAATGGAGTCCGAAGAGAAAATAAGACTCTGGAAAAAGTGTGAGACTCCAGGGAGACAGTTATTTACTGGCAGCTTCACAACCGCCCCTGCACTTCTAATGAAATTTCATTTGTCAAATTCAGCTCAGCTTGGTGACAAGCCAAGCTTATTCTGCCTGCCTTTTAGCTTAGAAACATCTTTTTGGTCTTCTGCTCCCAAGCAGTACCTTTATTTCATTTCAGAAAAAAAAAAAAAAAGAGCTGCAGCTTGTAGTTAAAAAGCCAGTCTGAAGCTCTCATGGACATGATGTCTTATTTTAATATGAAAAAGGAGTTAAATTTTGAACTGCTGCTAACACCGTGCATAATGAAACATGCTCCTCACCAACAGGACTTCAAAGGGAAATATATTCAGATTTTGCAGGGACTCACCACTGTCTGGGAGGAGGCCACCTAACAGGAGTCTGGCCTCAGCATCCTTCCAGCAGGATGAAAGCCGTAGCTTCTCAAGTTGGGAATGGATCTTACCTGTTGCTCTGTAATATGGGAGGCCTGCTTTGTGTACGTAGCTTCAGCTACATTCCAGGGGTGGCTAAAACAGCTGAGCTATTTTGTCTTCTCCTGGTTAAAAGGCTACTGTAAGCCTGTTGAAAGTTTGAGCATCTTTAGGTCTTTGGGCAGAGCTGGCAACAGAAACAGTCCCAGGTTTCCTTTGGTTTTATAGAAAAGGAGAATTTTAAGACAACCAAAACCAAAGCACAACCAAACTGATCATACTTCCCCCATTGTTCAGGAAGAAAACGAAGGGAAAAAAAAAGACAAGTGATTTATTTTAGACAGCCTGAATAGCTGGAGACAGAGAGCTGAAATATGGCAAGGAAATTGCCACCCTAAACAAGTTCCTTTGAGCAATCTGATGACATTTTTTTTATTTTTTTTTTGCTTTCTGCCTGAGTTATGAGTCCTTGGAATGCACATACCATTGATTTGCTTGGTGATTTGCACACACAGCTCTTCCTGAGGTCCTAAAGCCACTGTATATCCCAGAGTGGAAGTATTAGCATGATAGAGAGGAACAGTCTGACTGTTTGCCAGAGGCAGGCTACCCAACCTTGTAACTGGATGTGAGCGGCTCTGGCTCACCCAGGATCCATCCTGCGACTGAAATACAGGGGCTGTCACCCACCCACCCTTTGCCGAAGCTTGAAACCTTTGCTCTAACTCAAAATTCTCATGGAAGCATCGTTGCTGTGGTTTCAAACACCCCCTGGCTGCACTTCGGGTGGTGTGACCACCTCTGTCATACAGGACCCTTCTTCCCAACAGAAGTGGTGTTTGTGAATGAGCTGTTTTCTTTTGGTAAAGAGGTTTGCTGGCATTTCCCTCTAAAATATAAATATAACCAGAATTATAGATGGCCAAACACCACAGTTTGGTGGGATGAGATTTGTGTAGGGGGTTTAGGTGCCCAACTGCTGTGTTCTGCACAAGAGGCCAAATGGCTGAATCTTATTTCTGGCACCAGAAGCAAAAGTTCAAACCACTCTCTGATGTGAAACAGGCATGTGATGATGGTTTCTCAAACTCCTGGGAGGCCACTCTGGCCACTGTGTTACATGTTATGTGTCCAGAGAAGGGCAACGGAGCTGGGGAAGGGGCTGAAGCACAAATCTTGTGAGGAGCAGCTGAGGGAATGGGGTTGTTGAGCCTGGAGAGAAGGAGGCTCAGGGGAGCCCTTCTGGCTCTGACAGCTCCTGACAGGAGGCTGGAGCCAGGGGGGTCAGGCTCTGCTCCCAGGTTTAAACCCATGTTTATCTAACATGCTCTGGAAGGCATACGAGAAAGGAGAGCCCATAACCTCACTCAGATACCTCCTTCAGTACTTTACACTCCCAGAATTTATCTTTTTCGTCTTACAGTCAACTACCTAATCTTTGCTTCAGATTTGTTTTCTTCCTCTCCCACCACATATGAAAGAAAATATTAACTTGGTCTAGAAATACTGCAATTAATTTCACAGTTAAATCTTCCCATTGAAACCTGGAGTTGGTAGCCAATTTTGCAAAGCAAAATAAAAGGGAATTGCTAAAAAAATAAAGCCATCTCTTAATCCCATGTCACTGTGTACGGGGCCTCTTTCTGGAGCTTTGCTGTGGCTGGGGCAGCTCTTTGTTTATTTGGAAGGGCTAAGTTAAGCAGTCACTCAAGGATGGGTAGGAAAAGCCTGAGGCTGGAGATTACCATGTAGCTTTCTAATTAGACTGGAATGAAAATGGGTCTAAATCCACTGAGTATACAAAAAGTGTTTGCATACTTAGTAATTGATAATAATGATGGTTCCCTGTAACAACAGTAAATGCCCAGTTGTTTTTTGGTAACCTAAGGCAAAGAAGCAGGGTATTTATTTTACTTAAGCTGACAAAACTTGTAGAAAAGGCCACCACAATGACATTCCAGAGCACAGGGAAAGCTGTCATTTTATCTGCTGGCTGGTTAATAAAAAAACCCCCAAACACGATTTCATAATGTTATCCTACCAAATAGCTGAGGAATTGTACATCTCACTTGCTGGAAGGACCAAAGAACTAAACGTTAATTGAATGGTGTAACTTGGCCCTACCTCAGGGTGGTGTAAATAGTCACGTACACCAGTGGCAACAGAACGAGCTTGTCCTCGAGAAACTGATGGAAGAGTCTGCCCCTCATTTCCGTGCGCAGAAGACATCACATAAAAGCAATCAGGCTGAGATTCCAAATACTTGAAAGCAGACACAAATTATACGGCGAACATGTGTTTGCTGTCAGCCAAAAAAGTACCTAAAACTCCATCCTGGTTATCTAGGGAGGGAATAGGAAACAACGTGTGGACATTTTCTGTAATGGATGATTGTTAAACGTTGACCTTTTTTGTTGGATTCCGATTTTAATGGCCAGAACTCGACTGTGCAGGAAGAGGAGAGGAATTTAGCTGCACGATCAGGAGTTATGCGAAAGCACAAGCAAAGCCACCCGGCTGGTTAACGTGTAGAGCAGGAGAGGTTTACAGTAACACCTACGGTGAAAGCACTACGGCGACCACACACGTTCCCTTGTGCTTCCAACCAAAAGCCAGCTACCGAGGCAGCCTATGTAAATGTGCAACAGGACAAAATAGCTCTTCGGGGACCAGTAAAGTCTGATAAACTTGTCAAACTGATTCTTAAATCCACCTACAAAATGTCCCTCTGTACGTGTGTGCAGCTGGGGGTGGGGGCTGAACCTGGTTTCCCAAGGAAATGGAAGCTTAAGGGATAACACTCTCTGCATGTACACCTCTCCTGTGAGGACAGGCTGAGAGTTGGGGTTGTTCAGTCTGGGGAAGAGAAGGCTCCAGGGAGACCCTACTGGGGCCTTTCAGTATCTGAAGGGGGCTACAAGAAAGCTGGGGAGGGGCTTTTTAGGCTGTTGGGCAGTGGTAGGACTGAAGGGAATGGATTAAAACTAGAGGTGGGTTGATTCAGATTGGACATTAGGAAGAATTTCTTCACCTTGGGGGTGGTGAGACACTGGAACACGTTGCCCAGAGAGGTGGTGGAAGCCCCATCCCTGGAAGTTTTTAAGGCCAAACTGGATGGGGCCTTGAGCAACTTTCTCCAGTGGGAGGTATCCCTGCCCATGGCAGGGGGCTTGGAATGAGATGAACTTTAAGGTCCCTTCCAACCCTGACAATTCTCTGATACATATGTATTAGAAAACTCCACCATGTGGGGGGATGACTATTTATCTAAACCTAAGGAACTCCTGGCACGTGAATTCCCAGGAGCCAAGGCTGATAGATCATCCAGAGTGCAGCCCAGCGAGATGAAATTCCAAATGGTTTGTGAAGCCCTTGTTCTACATAAAGCAACAGCACCAAAAATCCCCTTCCCTTGGCAATGCAGAAATCCCCTTCTGCAGCAGATATGCAGCTGCAAGTTGATTTTGCATATTGAAAATGTTGGGGATTTGCCGGGGACTTTGCAAAAGAAGATGATCTATCTGCACACAGGAGCAGCCTTGAGCCAGCTTCTTTCTGCACTGTTGGTATTTGGGATTAAACTTGGGCAACAGATGTGGTTTGCAGGTCTGGGAGATACTGAATTTATGGGTGTTCTCAAAGCAAACTTCTCCGATTTCCGAAGCTTTGGAAGATTTGTATGTATTTAAAAATACTTTATTGCATTTCTGGGGATGAGTTCCAGATATTCTAGCGTCCTGCAAAGACTTCCAGCTACCTCCTTTACGGCAGCCTGGATTTTAGACAAGGTCTTGTTCACACAGCCATAGGTCCTTTATGGTGCTACCTGAGAGAGCCAGAACTGCTCTGCTAGAAAGTGGGACAGAGCCTGAAATCCTGGTGTGCAAAAGTGAATTAATAAACTACTTTAGCTGTAAGCAAAGCTAAGATCAGTAATAAGCATGAAGCTTTTAGTCTTCTAGTGGATGGATGCTCACAAAAAGCTTGGCCTAGAGGAATGAGAAGTGCTAGAAGTTGAAGCGCTCCCTGGAAGAGGGAGAAGAAGATCAAGAGCTTACATTGATTCATGGTGGGTTTGGTTTGGTTTGAGTTGGGTTTAAAAAAGGGGAAAAAAAAGAAAAAATAAAAAGGAAAAAACCCCAGTTATTATAGAGGTTTTATTTTGTCACTTAAAAATGTAGGAAAATATGTTTAACATCCTAGAAGAGAAAGGGAATAAAACACTTTCACAACACATCTGCAGTTTCAAGCCATAATTTCAAGGGATTTTACGTTGCAAAGCTGATTTTTTTTGTTGTTGTTGGCATCTAAGGGAGAAGGCAGAGACATGATTTCAGTGCTAGCAGTGAAGAACTCTGCGCTGAGTATCTTCAGCAGTTCCAGTTCTGTCAAAGGTGGTGCTGCTGCAGATTTACTGAGGTGCAGCAGCAGGCATTGGCTCTCTGGCCACCAGCAGCAAGGGTGGCAAATGCAACCAGGATGAGGGTGGATGTTTTCAATGCAGAGCTCTGCACATCCCCTGGTGACATCAGGGCTCTCCTCGGCACCTACCGCAAGAGGTGTCCCAGAGAACGGGGAATGTCATTCATGTGGTGAGCCCTTTTTCTGCTCGATTCATTAGCAAATTGGGAAGGAGGCCAGAGAACCTTTGGTCCTCATGCATAAAGACCCACAGACTGCTGAGCTCCCAGCAAAGAAGAGTGTATCTGTCCCTGGAGATGACAAACCATGACTGTCTACCTTCAAAGAAGAAAGACTATCTTCTTTTCTGAGTTACACCATTTAGCAAGATTGGGTTGAGCGAATGAATGAAGCTTCTTCAGTGCCACATCTGGTCCCTGTCGAACGAGCCCTACGTTCCCAGAAATGCACAGCCCCTTTTGAAGAGCCTTCAAAGGAATCACTGCAGCTGCTTTTCCCCATCATTTGGTTGAAGGAGCAGATGCCTCCACCTACATTTCTTCCACACTTCTGGTAAGTCTGCTAAGCCTCTAGTAACTGAATGAGAACTGTTTGCAGAAAGCAGCTCCTGTGAGCACAGTGAGACCCTCTGCAGACTCCAAAGCTGGAGGGCTCAGACGAGACCTCTTCAGCACTGACAAGGACTTAGCAGATGTTTGGCAAGCAAAAAGGTGGCATACAAGTTTTTTTTGTATAGTGCAGCTTTGTTGGGATGGCATCAAGCCAGGATGCCCAGTCTAGTTAGGTACCTGCCACAGAGGACAAAAGATTTATTTTGGTGGCACTTTCAATGTGAGCAGAAGTCAAAGCAAAGAGCAAGGACTAGTTTTACTAAGCACTTGGGCAAGAATGATCGTGCTGCAAGTCTCCATTTGTCCCCCTGCCCCTCTAGTTATTGTCCTATTGTCCTGCTGTGCCCAGCATGCAAGTTAAACCTGAGTCTGGCCTTCCCAGCAGGCTAGCAAGACCGAGCCAGGAGGTCTCACCTTTTTGTGAAGAATAATGGTGAAGCCTTTGTCACAGCTGGCACTACACAGCGAGCTTTCTCAGAGTGCATTTTGGTGCAGCTCTGTATTGCAACCAACAGAGCAGGAAAACCACATCCTTTCTGACTAGGAGCATATGACCTAGAAACTCCCCAGCCTGAGATGCCATTTCACTCTCAAACACCAGAAAGACACGTTTGGTCGCTGCAGCTAGCGAGGTAGTTAGACTGCTGGTGCAGAGAGCAAGATATCGATGCAGAAGTTACTGCCTCAGTAATGGATTTTGGGTTTAAGTACAGCACAAATTAGTAGAAGCAGAAAACAACAGAGAAAAGTGGTTTTCCTCTACTGTACCTTTGCCTTCTGTGTGCATTCCATCAAATCAACAGGCTTTTCAGAAGTCCTGGGAAAAAAGAAGTCGCTGGCGACTCTGAACACTGAGGTGCTTGACTGCGATGAATTATTTTCTGTTCCTTGCTGGACCAGGGAAGAGGCCACTTTGTATTTACAGGATGAAAGTGGCAGAGGTCACAGCCGCCAAAGCCTAGCAAGCTGTGACAATTTCACAGCGGATGAATTTTCAGTTGGCTGAATCTCAGGGACCAGAAACTAGCCCAGATTTTTCTACTACTATAACTCTGACTACCAAATGTCTCCTACTCCCAGAATTCCTGGACCAAAACTTTACCTGGAAACAGCTCAAACATATTTTGAAGATGTGGTGGTTATTATTTTGTGTGTTTCCTCCCTCTGTGTGTCTGCTTTCTGCCAGAAGAAATGCATCTGTGGACAGGGGAGATGCAGATCTCAAACTCCAGCTCAGCTTTGCTGAGACAGGATGTTCAGATATCTTGTCCGTGACCCCAACAAATGGTCAGGGACTGGATTCAAAAGGCTCAGGTGCCCAACTCTCAACCGCCCATGTAAGGGTGGTTATAATGCAGTAGGATCTACTGGATGCTGCTGCTTTCCTGGAGTTGCAGCTATATGTCAGCTGGGATACCCTACGATAGACCTGTCTACCGATAGCTGACGTGCTCAGGCAACCCAGTTCCATCCCTGGTGGACCCACATCTACTTCTGAAAGTTTAGCCCTCAAACATTCATGTGCCTAAATGAACCAAGCCTCCAAACCACTGAGTTCTGAGGAGAAGGATGACACGGGCCCGAGAGGAAGGGAAACAGGACAAGAGGAAACGGCCCCAGGTTGCACCAGGGGAGGTTTAGGATGGACATTAAGAAAAATTTTTTCCCCTCCAGGGTTGTCCAGGCCCGTCCCAGGCTGCCCAGGGCAGTGGTGGAGTCCCCGTGATCCCTGGAGGGGTTTCCAAGCCGTGGAGCTGTGGTGCTAAGGTACCTGGGTTAGTGGTGCCCTGGCAGTGCTGGCCGAGCCATTGGACAGAGCTGCAGGTGGAAAAAAATCTTTTAGGCATCAGGTGGCTCTCATTGTGTCACTGTACAAAGAAAAGGCTGGAAAACGTAGGTGCACTTTTTATTTACCCAGATATTTGGGTGAGGCAGTGACAAACAGCAAAAAGGGATAGAACTTCACGAAATTTAAGGAACTCTCCTATTTTTCTAAAGAGTAAAATAATGAAATAAAAGCTGTCAACCTCAAACAAGAGAATTGAGGTCAGCAAACACAGTAGCCTCAAAGCCTGAGGGAGGGGGGCAGGAGGAGCACTTGCTACTCACCATTTGAATGGCAAAGAGAAAAGCAGACCTGACCTTCCAGGGAGACCTGGAAACAGCTCCAAGAGCACTGGTCATTAAAACAAAACAAAACGCATAAAAAGGCTTTAAGAAAACCTCACTCCAATGGGAAGAGGAAGTGGTTTAAGGGGATTAGCTCCCGAAAAACAAAGCTCCACTCTTCCTCGGACTGCTGAGGAGTCCCAGAAATATTCTTCTATAGCATTGATGGGGCTGTGAAAACGGACAAATGTTGGCAACCACTCAACAAATGATAGTAATGGGAGGTGACATCTCTGGACCTCAACCAGCTAGCACACAATTGTCTCATTTTCATGGTGTGTCAAATTAAATTTAGACTTCAGTGCTTTGCTTGTCTTGCACCGTTATCTCCTTTCCAGAGCAGAACACAGAAGAACATTTACAACTTCACACTGACTTTGACCCGCAAACACAAATGCCAGCCCACAAAAACTAGTGCTGAATCATTTTCCCAGCTGCGACCTTTTTACCCCCCTTCCTTTTCACATCAGGCCAGTTCTCCACGAGTGGCTCTCTTGCATCTCTATCACAGAAGCGTTCGAGAAGATCTGGTGGATTTGTATTTGATGAGCTGCGGGAAAAAATTCTCAGCCAGGAGCCCTTCACGTTGGGCAACAAACACAGTTCCCTTTTTCTAACAGTCCTTCTCCAACAACCGTAACGACAACTGCAAAACCCACAAAAGCCTAGTAACTTGTTTCACAAAAACTGAAAGGCTCTAAAATGTTGGGATGTTACGAGCAGACGCAGCGGCACAGACACTCATGGATACAAACCAGGCATCAGTTTTGCCTTGGCACTTGTAAGACTGGGCCAGCTACAAATGTCTTCTCTATCCCAAGACTAAACAGATGATGCCGTGGAGTCACCAGTCACACTTGAGTCAGCTTTGCTAGGACTGGGATTACACCCTCTCATTCTTTTACTGAAGTAACAGCCTCTTGGTGCACGCCCAACTCATCTGGAAGTACTGCTGTTGAGACCAGACACTTGAAAAGCACTGAGGCTTTTTTTGAAGCTGGCATTAAGAGTCTGATGTCTTGCAGCATCAAGGCAAAAAATATCAATCCCGTGAGCTTCAAAATTACTCTGAGACTTGGCCTTTAATACGGGAGGGAGTTTATGGACTCAAAACAGGGTGGAAGTCAAAGTCCTTGAAGTTGGTTAGTTGGTTGTGTGACTTCAGGAGGGTCTGAATTTGAATCTAAGACTCAGAAGAGAGAGAGCAGTTGTGATGGATGAGGAAAGAGAGGTATCAAAATGAAAACAGGCAATGCAAGTTTCAGGTATCTGCGTGGGGACTTTTGGAGAAGGGGTATTGGTATGACTGCTAGATTAGATCAGAATTACTCTGAGTTTTCCCCAGGAGATGAGGGGGTGTCTAATACCACCTACTTCTGCTCAAGCTGGAGATACCAGAAAAATTCCCTCTGCTCGTGGTATTTTGGCACTTCTGGGTCGAAAGGATCAGTATACAGAGATGAATAGAAATTAGGGAAAGGCCTGAAAGCTGGCATCCAACGTCCACAGATTTGAGAACTTGCTGCATATGGTGCAGACTTTGGGGACTAAGTTCCATGGGAGACGGATGCAGGAGAAGAAAAGCTGTGATGACTCCTCAAAATCTTGAAAAACATAACCCTTCTGGAAAACAATTTTGTTGCACAAGCAGGCGAAGGCTCGTCAAGGTTCAGTGAAGCAGACGCATAGAAATGAGTAAGGAAGGACTTGAGCACGTGCGTAAAGTTAAGCGCGTGCTCAGCCGCTCTGCTGAACGCAGGGCATCGGTTCTACTCCCCAGCCATCATTTCCCACTTGGAAACCCTCCTCAGGGAGGGAAAGGGGAAGGAGGAGGGTTGTTTAGCATGATATTTTTAGATAGATTTTTAATGGAATATTTGTTAAGCTTTCTTCCACCCTGACTCCCCCCTGCCTGCTGTCTGGGTTTTGTGTGTGTTTTTTTAATGGTTAGCAATGCATCACAGTCCGGCTGCTGTTTAAATATTTGCCTGAAAAAAAAAATAAAAAAATTAAAAAAAAATGTAGTCTGCGCTTTAGAAAAGTGGTTTGGCACAAACTGAACATTTTCAAACATCCATTTACCAGATGGATCATTTTGTTCAATTACAAAGTTTAAAAAAAAACTATAAAAATAGTAATAATAATTAAAAAAAAAATGGGTGAAGGGGTCAAAGGGTTGAAAACTGAGTGGAATGTTCCTAAGCACGCAGCGTTGTTTACTATCTGCATGTCTCCTGGCACCCTGTGAGAAACTCTCAATAAGCTCATCCAAAAAAACGTTCCTTCTCTTTAAAGAAGTCTGCATTTTTAAGAATAATAAAAAGGCAGTAAATACACTCTACAATAGCCCGATGGAAAAATGTGCTAAAGTATTTCTATAAATCAAATGTAGCAGTTTGGCATTAGCTCTGAGGCAGTAAATTTAGTAAATTAGGACCAGATGATTTTAAAATAGAATCTTACATAACTCTCTAGCGTGATACCTATATTTTTTAATTTAACACAAGTTTGTCTGTCCTCAGAAAGTTATCTTGGCTGCTACCAGAATGCGGTTCGGTCTTTAAGAACCATATTTTGTGTTATTTATCAAGTGCAGAATGTTTTCAATATCCAAGTAAGGAGGGGAAGAGTTTTCTCAAAAGACAGCAAAACTCTATAATCTGTCCTGATCCACATGAGGTGTGGGGTGCGTTGTATCCCTAATGCCCCTGACGAGTCCTCTCTCGTTATTTTGATTAATAATGGTCTGTTTCTCTATTCATCTTCCTTTTCTTGCCCTCTCTTCCCACAAATTCAAAGAAATGTCTCCCTCCGTTCCTCCCTGCGGTGGTTACAGCTCCTCCAAATGCAGCTTGGTCAGACAGACTTCTCTTTCACCTGGGAGCTTAGGTCAGGAGGCAGCATTTGGGACCTTGAATTTCTTATGCTTTCCCACTTTTGACCTCTTCACGAGAAGATCCATCTCTGAGAGGTAAGAAAAATGAAACAAGACCAGTCTAAAAAGCCTATTCCACCAGCTCCAGTCCAAACCTTGTGACCCTATCTATGCCTATGGACCTGTAACCTGCTCTCCCAGGACATCTTTGCCTTTGATGTTTCTAAGCCAGAGTCTGCACCGTGTCACGTCCGACCACTGCTTACCTTTGCATACATCAGCCTTCTTATTGGGCAAACCACAGTCTTTCACTGGAAGCAACAAGCTCTGGAATAGCTGCTGTGGACCCATTCCACAGCAACTGTGCTTACTGTGACAGGCAACAGTCCCTTCCTTTGGAAAGCACGAGCGAGGTCCTTTTACAGTGCCTACCTACTGTCTAGAGAGCCAGAGCCAACGCACTCTATCTGAAATCTTTAAAGGAGCCATCCTGGAACCACTGACACATTGAGGGATTTTTATCAACGGCTTCCAGACGTGCATTCGCCAGGACCTTACGGCACAACAGATGAGCTAAGCCTCTCCTGAAAAGCCACGAGTACACGTGGAGACAGAACTTTACAGCTCCCAGACAGGGCTGAACTCTGAAGAGGTGAGGAGTCAAATCCTCCTGTCAACCCTTATGACTCAAGCTCTTATCAGACCAGGAGCAAACATCATGAGGCAATTGAGATGTGAGGGAGAGGGCAGAGAAGAGAATGTAGGTGTTGAAGAAGAGACCAGCAAAGAGTTGCGTGCAGCCTTGCTTTCATGCGAGCCCAAGGCTGGTGCTTCTATCAGCTCCGCAAGTGGAAGTATCCAGGCTGAAGCAAGCAGAAGAATAACTGTGGTGGATACTCGTGAGAGCCAAGTTATCTGCAAACACTGTCTCCCTCAGCAGGGGCAATCCACTATGAGGAGCCAATTAAGTCAAAGCCAAGGCTGGAGATGCTACGCGATGTGGGCCAAATGCTGGTCCCAGTGAAGTGGAGGAAGCTTTGCCAATGGGAACATGCTCTGTCCTTTTCACCCCGTCTTTGGCTACCCCGTTGCTGGAAGCATTCAGAGTTTGCATACGATTGCAATGGAAAGGAGAGGGAACAGAGTTCCCACGTTCCTTCTCTTCTACTATTGTTTCCTGAGAGTCCTGCAACACTCAGTAACGCAATGAGCTTTTTGTTAAAGGACATCGGCCTCGGTTGCTGGTTAAAAATAACAGAAGAGGAGGAGGGGTTTGGAAATCAGTCATTTTCCTTTAAAGAATGATTCTGGGAGAGGAGACCATAAACAGATTTAGATGGCAGCAGAGATAACCATTTTTGGCAGTTTTGTGGGGATGCAAATTTACACTGAGTATGAGATGAGAGTTTAACCACCAACACCCAAAGAAGAGAAAAATAAGTCAGACAGCGTGAGACATTTCACGTGCTGGTCTCTGCTGTTATGGATATCAACTGACCTCCACAGATCTGGCTGAGAGAAATGACAATCACTTTCCTATTGGGGTTGTTCAGCCTGGAGAAGAGAAGGCTCCAGGGAGACCATCTCGGGGCCTTCATCACTTCAAGGGGCCTGACAGAAAGGTGCGGACAGGATTTTGAGCAGGACCTGTTGGGACAGGACAAGGGGGGATAGTTTTACACTAAAAGAGGGAGATTCAGACTGAAGAGAAGGAGAACTTGCTGCTGCTGAGGGTGGTGAGAGCCTGGCCCAGGCTGCCCAGAGAGGTGGTGGCTGCCCCATCCCTGTCCCCATTGCAGGGGAGGTGGCCGGGGCTCTGAGCACCCTGCTCTGGTTGCAGATGCCCCTGCTCCCTGCAGGGGGGTTGCACTGGATAGCCTGGAAAGGTCCTTTCCCACCCAAACCAGCCTGTGATTCCATTCTATCATACATCCTTCCTCCAAACACCTCCAAAAGAAGCAAGTTTCCCTGAAATTCATCACACCTCAAAACTCCTCCAACTGAGACGTCATGGGAAGCTTCACGGTAAAGGCAGAACAGGAGTTTCCCCTTTGGGTTTGTTTGTTAATAAAATGCAAATTAGAGATTTAAAGTTTTCAGTTTTGCTTCTCCTCCTCCCACTGGAAAGAACTGGTTGCTGGCTGGTGGAGAACCGAGCTGCTGGCCCTGGCAGGGGGAAATGCTTTTGGTGCTATGAAAGAGTTGCTGGTGAGAAATGGGGAGAGAGAAGACACGAGGATATCAAATGT
This sequence comes from Chloroceryle amazona, assembly GCA_027560015.1. Classification (NCBI taxonomy): domain Eukaryota; kingdom Metazoa; phylum Chordata; class Aves; order Coraciiformes; family Cerylidae; genus Chloroceryle; species Chloroceryle amazona. The sequence continues at coordinate 3,704 of JANHFX010018961.1, read as the reverse complement.
AACAGCAACAGATCACCTTTGCTTACAGAAGCATAGGAGAAAAGCAGCAAAATGTTCCTAAAACCAGAAAGTACAAAACCAACAGGCTTTGCAAACAAAAGTTGCTTAGTTCAGTCTTCACGGTTGCTTAGTTCAGACACAGGGAGACTCCTTGGATGATGTGGAAAAGTGATGGACCGTTTACAGCCAGGAGAGATTGTATCTTAGGGTCTGTTTGAGATTTTGCCAATTTAAAGCACCATGTATTTTGCAGATCAGAGGGGAAGGGGAGAGTATTTAGACAAGGGTTTCTTGGGTCCCGTCTCCCCAAGATAGGGCTAAGATGCTGAAATGCTCTGCGTGGAGGATTGATGGGTTTGATGCAGTATTTTAAATCTATTTCACAGACGTGTGAGGAGGTGAACGCACACCCCTCTTTATATGCCACCCTATAGCTTCGTGTCTCTCTACCACCTCCTTCCACACAAGCTCAGAGGAAAGTGGTATTTCAGTCAGGACATCATTCCCACCAACCTAGCACACCAGCTGCATGTATTGAAAAGAGCCCTGGGCTGTTTCCAAACTGGGATCATAGTGCTGTGGTGGGGCTGGTTGGCCTCCACCAAACCCAAAAAAACAACCCCCTCCCCCCCCCGAAAATAATAAAAAGAAAAACCTTCACTCCAGTTCTGACAAGGTACTACCTGGTGGAATAATGTAACATAATCCACATGGATAAAATCTCAGCTCCAGGGTTTCACCCAAACTGGGAGAAGCTCAAATAGAAAGTTCAGGTAAAGATCTGAGTTTTTGGATGCCAGCACTACGACTTCTTACAAAAGCTTAACATGCCTAAGCTTTGTGCCTAAGTTTCTCTCGTCTGAGGTGACTCCGCTTCCAATTCTGGACTCCCTTCATCTTCAACGAGCTGTGGTGTCTAAACATACATTTCCTCTTGAGCAACCACCCTGTATAACATTTACCATATTTCGGCCACGCAATTGCGATCCAGAGAGAACAGGAGCCTGTTGCAGTCTCCATAGTTGTGCTATTTCTCGCTTTTCTTAAGAAAAAAACAAAACCAAAACCAAAACTCACCCTCTTTTGGCACCAGTAGGTTGTATGGCACGCACGCCACACGGCTGGCAGCAAGCCTGTATTTTTTAACCCATGTATTCAAAATATTCAGCACCAGAAGGAAAATAAAGGCGTGTATTCTGTGAGCACGACTGTTCGACTGGTTTGTTTGGGAAATGAATAAGCCTTTGACAGTATCACTGGAAGGAATAAGCCAGTGAGTGCTCCATCCTGACATTCTTTTCCCTCTCCAGCCTGCCCCGCATAACTTCCATTCTTCTCACCCTCCCTACACCACTGGTTTGTGGGCAGGCAAGCACTCGGTCTGCCACCCACCGGCTTCTGCCACCTCTCCTCAGATCCCAACGTGATCTGCACCAGCGCGGGTGGAGGTTGGCAGGGCTCTTACTCACCTCCACTTTGCAAAGCATGCAGCAGCTCAGCCCGATTGCTGCCGTCTTCCACAAACTCCTGGCTGTGCTGCTGGGGACATGGATCACAGAATCGTTTTGGTTGGAAGAGACCTTTAAGATCATCAGGTCCAACCGTTAACCCAGCACTGCCAGGGCACCACTGACCCCTGGCCCTCAGCACCACAGCTCCACGGGGGGCTTGGAAACCCCTCCATGGATGGGGACTCCACCCCTGCCCTCAGCAGCCTGGGCCAGCCCTTGACAACGTTTTCAGGGAATAAATTTTTCCTTATCACCAATCTAAACCTCCCCTGGTGCAACTTGAGCCATTTCCTCTTGTCCTGGCGCTTGTCCCTTGGGAGCAGAGCTCGACCCTCCCTGGCTCCAGCCTCCTGTCAGGAGCTGTCAGAGCCAGAAGATCTCCCCTGAGCCTCCTTCTCTCCAGGCTCAACAAGCCCACGTCCCTCAGCTTCTCCTCAGAATACTTTGGCTCTAGATTTGTGCTCATTATTACTATCTATCATTGCCCACTACCAACATCAGATATAACATGCCTGTCTAAATTAAATTTTTCTATATCCTTTTCTAAAAGCCCTCTGCCAGTTTTAATCAGTTTATATCTTTGCTGGAGCTTTGCCAAGAGCATTTGGTGTTTCTGAAAGAACAGCTCAGCTGGTGCAGCAGCAGGTAGCCCAGAAGGCACACTGCCCATTTTCTATACCCTGCTAGATTTCAACCAAGATTTTGGAAGACAAAGCACGAAAAAATCATTAACCCTTGGGCTTGGTGGAATTAAGGCTGGACATCCATGACCAGGCTGTACAAAAGCCAGGGTATGACAGAGGTGTTTGCACACTTCACAGACTACAAAGAGATAGTGAAAGACAACAGTGCTCCAGGTATAAAAAGTCTGGATATGTTATAAATCTGATTTTCTTTGCTGATGGGAACTGAGTCTCCACATCTTCAGAGATACGGGAGAGGATCTTGACATAAAGAGGTTGTCCAAGTTACAACCCTCCAGCCATCTTCTGCTTCCCACAAACCTCAGGGAACCGAGAGGTTTGTGTGCTGATCTCAGAAAGTACCACTCAAAACAACGACAGCCTCAGCAAGAAAAGGCTCAGAATCAGCTACAAGGATATTAAACTTTACATCAAAGGAACACAACTGAAAGCACTGAGTTTTGAAACCTCAAGTTCAGTTGCTACCAAAATTCCACTGAATTGTCCTAACTGGTAGAGAATTCAAGGGCGGTACTTTGGAGGTGTTTTTGAAGCTATCAGTGGTTTATAGCTGTATTCCAAATGTTCTGCCTGGGTTCCCACATGCCCAAACAGCCCTTGGTTTCATATGGAATTGGTGACATAATTAACAACGTTTAATAACGTGCAGCAGGTACTCAGAGCCAGAAGACTGAATGAGGTGTCTCAATGGGCACCTTGCTGTGATATCAGCAAGACTGAATTTTCCAGTCCCAGAACAGGAACTGACGTAAACATCCATGTGTTACCAGTCTCTACCATGTGGAAATTACTTTCCCAGTAGTAAAACTGGGAACACCCTATTAAATCACAGCATTTTATGAAGTACAGGACATACTGGGCATTATTGTGTCCTGCGTTTGACTTCAGACCTCCTGGTTTAGATAGCACGTGAAGAGAGAGATATTCTTTGTTCTAATCACATCTGGCCTAACCTCCCAACCACCAAAATCATCTCAAAAAGAAAAGGATTTCATACCAGTTCAGCATCCCAGCACCGTCAATACTCCAAATAAACAATATTTTGGGAAAAAGTGAGGGAAGGTTTACAAAAAGCTAAAGAAAAGTAGGAGGTAAAAAGCACAGGGTAAGACAAGATGGAGAAATAAGTACGTGGGGAAGGGGAATTGAAGATTTAAGACCATCCATGGTTAGGCAACATGGAAAATCCCCATCTTATCAAGGATCTGCCATCCTCTGCCTGACAAGAAACCAGATTAATTACCCAGGGAAGGGTTCTGTGCCAAAGCAGAAGCATGGACATGGCCAAAATCTTCTTGTGAGGTTCTAGGCTATGGGCAACAAGAAAAAAAAATATAAAAAAGAAAGATAAAAAGGTGGACAAGTCACTAAGGAACACCAGGCAGAAGTCCTAGTCAAGTCACAACCATCAGTCCCTGGATGTGTTCCAGACCAGGTTGGATGGGGCTCTGAGCACCCTGCTCTAGTGGGAGGTGTCCCTGCCCATGGC
>JANHFX010018960.1:62632-132649 GCA_027560015.1 Chloroceryle amazona | reverse complement strand
AGGATTGTTTTTCTTAAGTAAGTGCAAGGATATTGATAGCTAGAGTATACCCATGTGTTTCTTTTGGGTAAATATTCCCCCCAGATACCAGACCAGTCCTTCACACTCCAGACCCTGGGAGCGCAGGTGCAGTGGCCGTGTGGCCATGCACACCCCTGGCAGCACATCATCTGCTGAGGCTGGGAGGAACCTTGTGCTAGTGTCCCACAGCAGCCAGTGCTGTGCCCCTGCACAGTCTCTCCCTGGGGCAGGGGTACAGAGCCAGTGAGAGAGCCAGCAGCGGTGATTTCCCTTGGTGAATGACACACTATAATAGTGTGTAACAGCTTCTTTTTATTTGCTGAATTCTCATTGTCACAAACAAAGCAAAAGGTTTTCCAGGCACCAAGGTATCTTGCTTTTACAATAGTGTTTATTATTGACTTGAATATTGTAACAATACACTAGATTAAAAATCCAGGTGTATTTGCATATGGGTAAAAGAACTTTTAGACAATAAAAATCTTAACTGAGATGGAACCCAGCAAACAGTTACATTTTCCTTAGAATGAATTAAAAGATAAATCAGGCTGAGTTCACTAAAATGTTTACTCTGACCATTTTGCTGATAAATATATTTATATTCTAAGTTTTGTAAAGTGACTAACTGGGGAACAAACTGGAGTGGTTTGCTTTCATTATATCATGTCATTCAAATTCCAGAGACACTGTAGAAAGGTCTAAAGTAGCATTAAAGAAACCCAGTTATGTTATTTATAGGCATCATGCCATTGATGTTCCCAAATTTAAACATGGTGCTTAAGTAACTTCCTTGCCCCATCAATATTTTTTTCACATCCATTTCTACTGCTGCCTTGTGTTTGAATGAGTTGCATATATCCCCTGAAAGCTCTGTCTTGTAATTTCATTGTTTTGTTTTTTGTTTGGTTGGGGTTTTTTTGTGGTGTTTTTGTTTTGTTTTGTTTTGAAAGTTAGTCCTCACATTTAAAGATGCACAGGCTCAGATAAAGTTATTTTCTAAATTGTTGGAATTTGACACCTCCATATCCCAATAGGATCTGCTGAAATCTACTGAACCCAGACTGCTGGAAATATTTGAATTCAAAATCTGAAGAGAATGGATGGTAACTAGACAATACTTAATATTAGTTTAGCCAAATAAGAGAAAATAGAGAAATCAAGATAAACAAACCTCCCTCCTTGCCTTGTCTCCTTGGTGCAGTTCTGTGTAGGTTGTTTTTCACATTCCCTTCTTTATTGGTATTGGAAAACTTGGTATTTTTGATTCCTGCCTGGTCTGCCTGGCTTGAGAAACTAACCTTAATGTATCAATAAAGATGAGAAACACTCTTTCACTAGCATATACCCATAGAGATTCCTGATGGCCATTTGGATGAAGCCCAAGCTCTTGTAGTGGTTGCCTGTGGTGAAAGTCCAACTGCTTTTGTGTGGAAGAAACCTCTGGGCATGGATGGAGCACGTTTGCATGGATACAATTTTAGGATCAAAGCCCTCATTAATTCTGCTCAGGCTTTTGTTGGAAGCTGATCTTTCATTTGCACAGATCTCTGCTTTAGCACTCTGGAAGTGTGTAGCTAGATCACGTGAATTAGCAAACAGGCTGAGCAGAGAGGCTCTAACCACCACATTAATTCCTGCTCTTGTGACACAGTAGGAACTTTGCAGCCCACCCAGTTTCCTGTATGGCACCCAGCCCTACACACACATGTAGAAACAAAGCTCATCTGTTTCCTTCAGCTAAAAGGTTTTTTTACTGACCTTAATTAAAGAATTGTCCTTGTGATGTAGTGCCTTCATTCTTGTCATCGCTTTCTGGTCTCGAATTCACCATAGGGTTTACGCCATTGAAGAACCTGCATAGCTCAGAACAGCTTTCAGTGAGTTACGGTGTTGCACTAATTCAGTGGGGGACCTGTCAGGACAGAGGGTTTGCCCAGGCGCTATCATTTCTGTAACAATGCCATTAATTGTCTAAATGATAGTAAGTGTCTTTGAGCAACAAGAAGACAGTACTGCCAAGAGCAGCAGTTCGACCCTCTTTATGCCCCTGGCTACTTTTTCCTATTCCAGAATCACCAACTTTGGTCAACTACATTGTTTTTGTTCAGATAAGTCCCCTGATCCGCTCCCCCACATGGCCACACAGATACTTGTCAGCAGGGGTGATGGAGTGGAGCTGGTAACAAACAACTGGAACCTGGGGGGAGGGCAGGACTGCCTCTTCTGCTGCCTGTCCTGGCATAAGCCAAGTTAAAGCGTATGTGAAACTGCTGCCATTATTTTACCTCCTGTTCCTTTAGCTCTTCACAGGGTTCCCACTTCAAAGTGCCTGCACTTGTATTATCTGTTTAGAAAAGCTGCAGTAAGAGAGTATTTATTATGTATTATAAGATGGGCTAAGTTAATTAGAGCTTGAAAAAGGATTGGATTTGCTCTCTCAAATCAAGATATCTAGAGTGGGGAAATAGTTCTGGAGGTGTTTTAAAAATCCATCATCTGGAGGTGTGGATTCTCTTGGACTATCGGCTTTCTTTCCCTAGCAGATTTATTGACCTTCTGACTCTGTAGGAGCCAGTGCAAATTTAAGTAGATTTTGAGCTGGTTTATGTTATACACAGCTATTTCTTTTCTTGCTTTGGTTTTGAGAGAATGAAAGATGATGGCATCAGGTCACCTCAGCTACCCATCTTAGCTGAACATGTGTTTACTGCCCTGTGGAGTACTGAAACACCACCTGCTTCCAGTACTGGGATCCCTGCCAGCTGGAGAAATGAGGGGGCTCCTGGACAGACTGAGTGCATTGCCCCATGAGCTATGACTGCAAAGTGGACCTTTTTGGTTTGTTGTGTTGTGCTTCCTGCATGGTTACCTCTGTGAAGGGACTTGCTCATTCTTATGCAGGGCCATCTTTTCTCAGTCTCACCAGTAATGTCCTGCAACTCAGATTTAAGTGGCCAATTTTTTAAAAGCTGCTACAGTCTTTAGGCTCCTAATGACTCCTAAAACATGAAGTGAATTCCTATTCACTGAGATTGAAACAAAAATATGAGAGCTCAGTGATTTCTCTACTGTGAGTTTTTCTTGCTTTTTCATGGGTGACTTATTATAAAGGAAGCTATATACCCATGGAGATGTGCATTATTATAATGATAACTGGAAGGGGCTTCCTGTTGAGGAAATAATAAGTGTATCCTGTGTTGAATAAAGTCCAAGAGAGAAAACTTCCTCTGTTTGCATGTCCCAGCATGATGCCCCTCTGTGGGAGCTCTGATGATTTCTACATAGAGCACAAGGGAGAAGCTGCTTCTTACAACACCCATCTATGGCTGTGTTGGGGGTCTCCACATGGGAGCCCACATGGGAGGAAATGCATTGACCTCCCTCTAGGACCCATCTACTGACACCTGTCAGGCGAGAACCCTGCCAGTGACAACGGTGGGTATGGTAGCACAGCAATGAGGAAGGTATGATGAGATGTTATCCATTTGCCGTGGGAAGGCTTCTGGCTGCTGTTGGAGGAGAATGGCTCTCAAGGAAGAACTCTCTAATCTGTGAGTTTCAGAGAAGGTGAGCTTCTAGAAAAGCAACTACTCAAGTGCTTTTCTCTATTAAGGACTGCTTTAGAGGAGAGAATGAAAGGGAAACCTCAGAGTGTTCCTCTTCACTTTAGTAACTTCTGCAACAGCAAGCAGCCTGGCCCTTGGTCCTCTGAGTCAGCTGCATAAGGCCTGTAAATGGGGAATGTGGGTAGATTAGGCAGGAAGGATAACCATGGGAAAACTGTCTTCCTAGAAGTCTTCCTACTTCTATATGCATTTACTTCTCCTGTGCACCCTTTGGACAGTTAGGGTCATTTGCTGAAGAGTATTTGCTCAGGGCTGTCATAGGGTTTTTAGATTTTGTTTTAAGTAAGCCTGGGAAACATATCTGTTCCAGCAGGGAGAGCAGAGAGCCATGCAGAGTTCATGGCTGAGTGAAAGAAAGAAAATACAATAATTAAAGGAAATCCCTGACCTTGGATTAAATGTTGCTGTCAGCTGGTCAGAGCATGGAGCTCTGCATAGCTGTGGAGTGATTATGCAGATCAAATGCACAACCAACCAGAAAATAGGAATTCTGGTTTGTGAAAAGCTGGAATTGTGCAACAGCACCAGAACAGCATCTCTGCACCCAGGGTGGCTGGGGCACGACTCCTTCAGTCTGTATCAATAAGTAACACACACACAGGCCAAACAAAATTCTCCTTCATTCAAAATCTTTTTATTCTAGATAAAAAATTTCATGGTTAATCATTATCATCTTGTTCCCTTGCTAGGTAATTAGTATTGCATTGTTGCTTTGTGCCTTTCCCCATGTTCACTTCATGTTAGAGAAGTTTAATTGACATTAAAAGAAGAGGAAATTAAAGGGATTTTAATCAGTTAGTCTGTCCTATCTGTTTTAAAAAGAAAAGCTGGAGTAATAGAAAAATAGACTGGTGTCTAGGCTCTCTTATCATCCATTTTGCCATTCATTACTGAATTTATGAGAATGTCTGCTTTGCATATTTAATCATATAACTGATTAAAATACTAGTGGGTATTCTTCCTGCTAGTGGGTCTGTAGGCAATGTTTACAGGTGGTCAGGAGGCTTCTGCCTAACTGTTCCTTCAGCTTCTTTCAATTTTCCCTCAGAAACCAACACTGTGAGTGAAAAACGGACATTTAGTGCAGTTTTCTCAAAACATCCATTGACATCTACAGCAAGTCTTCATCTCATGAAGAGCTAAATAAGAAAAGAATGATTAGTAAACTTACACTGAAGGCACCGAGAGAGTAGAAAACGTCACACGCACAAAAATATTTTCAACTATATTAAATATTCAGTTCCTGAGAAAATTTTAAAGCAATTGAATTAAGAAGTGCTTTCTTGAATTTGGCCCAACAAATCAGATCAGTTTAATGTAGTTTAATGACCCGGATAAAAAGAAAGAAGAAAAAAAGGTCTCATTTTTCTTAACCAAAGATGTTGAAGAGCTATTGTTTTTCAGTGTTTCTTAAGGTGATGGGCAAATACGGATTTTAAATACAGTATTTATTAGGCTCTCTTATTTTCTGAAATTTGCAACAACAGAAAAAATCAGAGGACATTCTTTAAATAACCTTGGTGAAATTTGCTCGAAGAATAGGACTTATGCAGTTTATGGGATGCTGTTCAGAGGTAAACTCATCATGCCTCTACCGGGCAAGTAATACAAAGCAAATTGTTGGGGACTTCAGGCTGTACACACTGGAATAAGCAGGAAGGCTCCCACTGATTTCAGTGTGCTTGGAGTCAGGCAATGGAAATGAGATCCTGGCAGTTCTTCAGTGAAAGCTGATGGCAAAATTCCCATTGATTCACTAGGGGCAGGTTTTTATACTATGTTTTGGTAAGACTTTATTCAGAGAAAGTTTTTATCCTCAAAAGAAAGGTGGGAGATGCATCTCATGAGGTCTTTGCTATTGCTGTTTAGGTGGGAAGCACTTAAATCCTGTGGTCAGGTCTGGATTTAGCAGCCTGGTTGGTAATGGGAGATGGTCTTCAGGAGTTTTATTAGTTGTTATTATTAGGAGATGGAGTCTCTCATGAGGAGGTGCTTACAAGCTCTGACAGTGTAGAATCTGCAGAGTGACACACTGATGGGAACATGCTGCACAAATGATGTATAGGGAGGGGAAGCTTCCTTGCTTTATATCATCTTGTTAGCTGTGCTCACTCACCTATGTCTCAAAATCATGAAGATGGGTAGATGGGTTCTGAATCCTAAGGGGCAACGTTTCTATTTTGTGTTTTGTTCCTATCTGTTATTGGCATGTGATAGCAGGTTGGACAAATTGCTTATAAACCTCAAGACCCTCCCTAGGATTTGTCAGATCCCTGAGCCAAGCCTTCCTAGGTCTCACGCCAGCTGAATCCATGTTTCCATGCACCCCTGACCACCAGTGTCTATTCCATCTGTGGTGCATTATTAGAGGGAAGATTCCAGCCTATTGTAAAAGCAGTTAAAATTAAAACTTTTCATAGCATCCATTTCATCTGGCTGTCTGCAGACTTTTGTTGGAGATTATTTAGGAACTAGCAAAAAATAAGTAGCAGGGTTTTTGTCTCTAAATTTTGAGACTTGTTGTCCAAATATGATACCTGATCTAGTTCTGATTCAACTGAAACACAGACTCTCTTGCTTCGGTTTTAATAAAGCATGGGTTGGTTTCTCTCTACATGTTAGTAATTATGAGAATGATCGTGTGTGGCTGTAATTACTCCTATGCTTAATTTTCGTCCTGGTTAAAGGCAGAAGGATTTTATCAAAGGAAAAATGGAAATTGTTTGGTCCCATATATGGAGTCATGTTCTTGCACATAAAATGTTGGCTGACAGACTAGATGAAATGCAGGTCTCTCCTGGGAGACCTTTAGCCATTGTGTATCTAAAAGAAAATGTATTTATAACATCATATCAGATTATATTTTGGGTGTCTTTTGGAGAAGGTTTCTTTTTTTTTGAGGGACACCATCTTCATGAAAATCACATACTTTAGGAACATCTGTATCTTAATTTTACAAGAATATCTGTGTCTGAAATGAAAGAAAGAAAGGACAGGTGTAGCTTGGTTCTCCTGGGTGTGGGATGGTACTTTATCCCTAACACTGTCCATTTGCACTGAAAAGAGTATTTACTGCTACTTTCTTTTGTGAAGCTTTTAATGTGGGAGATCCTTCAACTAATTTAATTTCAGGATCTCTTGATAAATAGCTGCCCTGGTAAGCAAGGAGGTAATTTAAAAATGTCTTCTGTTTCTTACTATAACACTGCTACAGTAGTATAGATGTTGGCTAAGCTGTCTTTAACCTAGTTTATGTATCTGGAGTAGTTCCAGATGTACAGAGGTAGTTATAAGCTAAAAAAATTACTGAAAAGCAAGGTAAAAATGTAGCATAAGAATTATCTAATTTTTTTTTTTTTAAAAAAAGATCCCCTGTCTACTATTTTATGAAACATAATGTTTCAGACACCACAGAAAGGAAAATATACTTCCACATTATCCATCTGCCTTTGTGGGACCACCTTTAAGGGCTCTTTGCAATGGGGTTGGGGGGATAAAACCTTTCATTTTTAATTTAATAAGGCCAGCACTAGAATACAGACAGCAGCATTCCTGAAGCTCTTCCTGTTCCTTTTCTTTTTCAGTGACAAATCTCTAAGGCAAACATGGACACAACCATTATCAGGGGAAGAAGAAAGAGCTGCGTTGCTTTTGAACAAGTGGACAAATAGAATAACTTGGAAAGGAGAACTGAGGAGAAAGGCGACTGAGACTTAAGCACCTTCGGTTAGTGAGCCATCTCAGTCCTGTAATAGTCCCTCTAATAATTCCTGAATAGAGCTATTTCCTAGCGATGGTGTTGAAGGACATTACAGATCTACACTCTTTTCTTTCACTTCTTGTTCCTGTCTTGTTTCTGCACTCAATAAGCAGAAAGCTTGCTGCAAATTAACAGAAGTCCCAATGGTTTCATAGCAATCAACAGCTTCCTGCATGCTTTGCAGGGTGTCCTGACATGAACACTGGAATGATGAGCAATTCAATCTGCACCAATGGCTGGGTCTGCAGTCACTGCCTAAGCACGCTGAGAAAATCAGTAGGGTTGCTTGTTGGACTTCAGGTGTGATTTCCCTGTGGAGAAGCTTGCTCCGTGAAGCTCCACTCTTTTATTCTGAACTCTTTATTTATTCTGGGATAGGAGCCTTATAATAAAGACCCCATGTACCAATTTATTTTAATGAATTAGACCTATAGAAAACCATTAGCATAGGACTATGCTGTGTTAAAGCCATCAGCATTACATGACACAGCTTTATCTGCCCCTTCATAACACTAGGGCAGAGCAGAGCATGACAAGGAGACAGTGAGCCAAAGGGAAATGTACTCTTACAAGCACAGTTCTTTGGAGCCTAACCAGTTTATGGCAATGCTGTTATGATTCAGTGGCCTTTGATAGAGAATGAGCCTCAAGAGGACCAGCCTGTGTTGCTGGGCTGCTCTTTGCAGTGGGCCACAAGGGGGAGGTAGATGCTGCTTTATTATCAGGGAGGATAACGGCAAGGAGATGTAATCAGAATGATAGACGAGGGCAGGGAGGCTGCCTGGCCAGAACCATAAAACCCAGATGTGGTGAGCTGCTAAGGCTTCACTCTCACCTTCACTCGTCAGTAGTCGGACTCAACAGTGTTTCCAAACAGGAGCAGTGTCACTGTGTTGCCAAGGATGGTCTGTAAAGTCTCCTCCTTTGTCTTGTCCTCACACTCACTTATTAGGAAGTACCTGTATTGTTGCAGTATTTGTTGCGTTGTGTGCTATTATACTGTTCCTCAGTGCTCAAAGATAGCCTTTTGCAGTCCTTCTGTAGGTTAGCTGTTATAGATTCAGCTCCCCCCACATGGGAACATGCCATGGGAACATGCCCTGGGAACTTGCTTAAGCAGAAGATTTGCTGGGCTTTCTTAGAGAGCTGAGCCCCTTCTGAAATGCTGGTGTTGCCCTCTGTTTTCAGCAAAGAAAAGATGCGCACGTATTTACAACTTCACATAATTATATTTTATGATAACCTGATGCTAATGTGAACTCCAAATTGAACATAAGGATCTAATTGTGTACTTCCTGTTGAATAATGCAAATCAGTAGCAGTCATTAGCCTTGTACTGTTTGAGAATGGCTCTTCCCTTTGTTAAAAGCACATAAACGAAAGACAAAGAAACAAAGTCTTCTCACAAGATTGTCATTGTTCCTTTCTCTCAAATCAGAAGCCGTGTCTTAGTGAATCAGATTCCCAGCACTGAGCACTCCCTGGTGTGCCAGATACTTAAAATAAAATAAGGGTGTAAAACATGTTGTACTAGCTAGCAAGTCATACTAGCTTCTTTGAAATCAATGGTTGCACTAAATGCCCATCTGGTCTTGAAATGTGTAGTTCTCTGCTAATGTGGGGAAGTGGAAGGAAAGGAAGGAAATGAAAACTTCATGTTGGGGCTGAAGGATAGAAAGAATGAAAAGTAGGAAATGGGCTAGCACTCTCCTGGTAACACCACCTGTTTCTGGGTGACTACTTTCATATCATTCTGCAAAGCACCTCTGTCCAAGTATTTCCAGGTTCACCTGCAGGTTCAGGACTTGATGCGAGGTCTTGATATTCAGAACTCTTTTTAGGAAGGAACTTTCCACATGGAGAGGGTAGCAGGGGGAAGAGGAATTTTTTTTTTGGAAAAATCATTGATTCATCTAAAGCAGAATGCAAGACACAGAACCTATAGACCTATCTCCTTAATGAGATTTGGTAACGGGCTGCAATGTTTTGACAAGGCTATCAGAACTAACATTTTCAACTACCCGACCCAAGCTGTGGATGTTCAGTTTCTGTAAATCCAGGCCTTAGTATGGGGCTATTCACTAATTTAGAGAACTGAAAAGTAATTCTTTAACAAGAGAAACTCCCAAAATGCAGTGGAGTAACAGAGTAGAGGTTTCCTTATGTGTGCCTTGGCCTTCTTCCCTGTCCCGCTGGTGTTCAGAGAGCAAAGGAAGGCACAAGAGGGGATCTTTTCCTTAATAAAATCTCTCAAGAGGAGAGAATTTTCCTCTTTAGGTGGCAGAGACCTGGGAGAGGGATTAAAAAAAGGCCTGAAGGTTAACCTTATCCCCAGTGGAGTACGTATTTAGTGCTGGCACTAGAAACAGTGGCAGGATTTAATCTGTAGTGTGTTTCTCCTGTCTGTCCTGTGGCAGTCAGATCCCATTTATAAACAGTCCTTATACTCTTATATTCACTCTGGTGGGATTCTGACTTTCACTGTGGGAGATCCTTGAAGCACCATGTACGTGGCTATCCTTCCTGTCTGTCAGTAGAGCTTGGTGGTACGTGTACCTGACAAGCCAGCAAAGCCATGGCCCTGGGTAGGGAAGAGTGACTACCACACAGAGCTAAAAGTCTGAGAGCATATCATTCCGTCTGTCAGTTTGCACTGGGAGTACCAGCTGCCAGTGCACAGCGGTAGAAGCTCTGACTCACTATTGTTGCTGTTTCTGGCAATTGCAATAGTCGCAATCACCATTGGGCTAATTGTCATGAGAAGTGCCACTCTGCTTCACACATCTGATGTGTGTTGATTGTAGCTGTATAACAGAACAGCTTATAACCTTCTGCTTCTTGTCTGTACTAAAGGCATATTTCTTTTCACCCTTGTAACACTTGAGAAATTAAAAGCTGTCTCAGCTGTGGCTGTGCATGATCTAAGACTCAGACCTTTCTTCATACAGCTCCCTTAACTCATTTGGGCAATGTGTGGAAGTAAGGGGTTGCCTATGCGAGTAAGTGAGGTGGGTTGTGCTTTCAGACTGCAAGAATGACAGTCTGAATTTCAAAGAGTTTGGAATACATGTATAGTTTTCCAGGCTCTGAAGTATTACACCCAAAGTTGACCTAATGTGATTCAGGGGGAGTATGGGCATAACAGAGGTGTCAGTTCTTCTGTGACACAGTCTTAAGAGGATAGGAAGGATGCTTCTGGTTATGGTACAATCGATTTCACAAATGCATCTGTATGATGTGAACATAGGAAAGTAGTGTAAGTTTCTGTGCTTTTCCCATGAGTTGAAGGCTTATGATTTGTTGGTAAGTCTCATGCAGTATATGAGTTTTTTAGGGGAGTTCCTTATGCTTCCCTTTTGGTCATGTTCCTTCTAGACCTGCATAAATCCTAAATCCCAGGCCTATTTGGCATTGCCCAGATGTATTGCTTAGCTGTGAGTCAGATGGGCTTGGCTTGGGACTCTACTAGTGCTGACATACTATTTCTGTCTGTCTTTTCTCTGAGTTACTGCCTGGCCTTGCTGTATATTTTTCTCCTGATTTTGATAAAATATTTATATGCAATAAAGTTTATATGGAATATGAAGATACCCAGTATTATGAGCTCTCCTTCTATCTGTAGACTGACTGAAAAATGGTCGAGAAGATTTTCTTAATGGCAAAAGCAAGTATCTAAATGCTTCCAGGGTTGTATTTCTATCTTGGTGGGTGAGGGTTTCCTTGTGGGGCTGGTTTACTCTGTGCTTACCTTTCCCCTTACCTTCTACTCTCTGGTAGAAATGGGCTTTCGGATAGATTTGCATGTAATCCAAGAGGCAAACTTCCTACCCACCCCCATTCTCTTAACCTGACCAGGAAGAATTTTGCCTTGCTCCATGTCACATCTTTGGAGAGGAACATTTTTAACTATGGATATTTGAGGATTTTAAAGCCACAATACTGGGGCATATTTACAAAGAGTATTATTTTCCTACTGAAAGAAGAAAGCAATGTCTGTATTTTTCTATCAGATTGCTGAACTCTCTGCCTTCCCAGGTTGAGACTGCTTGTGTCTTCCTCTCATTTTTTATTATTGCAAATGCTTCTTTTTCAGGCTTCTTTAGTATTGCTCAGTGTTTCCCAACTCAGAATTTGTTATCCAGCACTTAGTCATCCTTAGAAATGAAGCTATGCCATTTAATCACTAGTGATGGTACCTATATTTAGGGTCAAGATGAAACCAGCTGCCTACTTGTTTGCACGTCGGCTTCACTCGCTGTGATCCCTGGGCCTTGTGGGCACTGAGCAAAGGAACAAGATAAACCTCTCACAGAGTGAACAGTAAAGCAGAAGTCTTACGTCGGTGACCTTTAGCAGCCTTCAACATGAATTAAGAGGCCTCTCTTTCACCGAAGGCTGAGACAGGTCTCCCACAATGCTGACCTTGACACTCTGCATGTGCTGGTGGCATCAGCCAGGCCCCCGGGGCTCTGCAGCCAGCTCCAGGCAGGAGGCCGCGTTACAACAGCAAGCACCTCGCTCACCTCGCTGCACCAGGACTGTATCCAGGAGCAATTGCTCCTCGAGGTGGGTAAAGGAGTCTTTCACAGCTGCATCTGGCTGGGCATCTGACCTCACTCTGGCATAGCTGTGCTTGGCTCCAGGGCACTTTCTGCTTCTGGACCCGTAGGGAGGACATCTCCTCACTGAGGTACACTGTGTGATTAATGAGAAGTGTCCAAGCAGTCACCGGACTTTAAATAGGAGACAAGGTGCTTTTAATGATTCTAGCACACACTTAAATACCTTTGTGAATCTAGATTTTGATTACTTAAGAGCAGTATTTTCTTGAACTCCTTGCAAGTCCCTGGGGTTTAGCTCAATTTAGCTAGGATTCCAAGCCAAGCTAAGGCCACGTGCTCTGACGCCTATAAAAGTTTTACAAGTCCACCCACCTAAGCAGGAAATAACACTAATGATGATAAATGCAATATGGATTTAAAAACAACAGAAGAAGTACTGATGAAAAGCACACTAGAAAGTTTAGCAGCTGTATGAAAGGAAAAAAGCTATGAAAGAGAATGGGTCTGGTGGACAACATCACAATGTTTTTCTGGGAAATGACTTGAAATGGCATACAGGAATATTTTTCTAATCTTTCAGGAGCAGAGAAAAGGCTTTCAGCTCACTGCTTTTAGCATTTATATGTTGTGGCTTGGCTTTATACTTAAATTCCAATAATTTAATATTTAGCTGAGAGTAAATGTATTTGAGAGCAAGAGGGTGAGAATGGCAGCTTGCAGTCTGGAAGGCTTGGCGTTTTAATTCTGAATTTCATTTGATTTTTGAATGAATGAAAATGCTCTTGGTACATTGATAATCAGTAGCTTCTTAAATAAAAAGAATGAGTGGGTGTTAAGCAGAATGACATCTCGTGCATGCTCAAGTTTCCTTTGGATGGTCTTGCCCCTTGTCACTTCTATCTCACATGGTTCGCTGAAGCACTGCCATTGTTTTGGAAGATGATTTTATTTTCCTTCCAAATTATTCCTGCTTATACTACTTCACTTAACTTTCCTTAAACAAATCAGCCTATTGACTTACTAATTGTATAGACAGTGGAAAGTGGGACCAATCCTGTGAATGTTAGAGGATAAATCTATCGGGCAGAGAAGCGGGACTTTGTGTTAGAGGGAAGTCAATATGAGACTGTTGTCCTGAATCCATAATCCATTTAAGCTCTTGCCTTAGCATACTTCAGTATGTACATTTCCCTGTAGATTCACCGGTGTTTGCCCCAAGGTGTGTGTAGGTACCTTGTTGGGTAGGGACAGCTGAGCAGTTCTGTCTTCTGCTCCCTGAGCATGGGGCCAAGGTCTGCCCATGTGGGGGATGTAAGTACCTGGTACAGTGCCCACTGGCTTCCAGTAGAAATCCTCAGTGTTTGCCTCACATTCTTGTGCTATCTTGGCAAAACTAGAGAAAAAAAATCACTGGGTGGTAGTAGTATTTCCAGTATGACCAACTTATCAAATTTCTATTAATTATTCCACATAACTTATAAATCGATCCTTTTGTTTTCTTAATCCCAAAATAATGAAGAAATTCTGTCTCCATTCCAAACCCATATGCACAGACTACTCCCTTATGGATATATGGAAAGCAGTGGGAAAGTTTTCTTGAAAGGATTTATTTTTATAAATTCTATAAAAGAATTTTAAACCTACCATGCTCGTATGTCATCTGGGGGGAGGGCTTGTTTATTGTTGTTCTGGGGTATTTTGGTTACTGTGTCACTGCTTTTCCCCAGCAGCTTTTTGGTGCATTGTCTTCATGAACAAGGGTTATATTCCAACCTCTCCCTCCTGTTCGCCAAAAATGGAAACACTAGTTTAAAATCCACTCACTTCTGTTAAATGTTTCCAGCTGAGAGACAAATCAGGCCTGTATCATTTTCTTTTGGTAGCGTCAATGTCATTTTCCTCTGAGGTATTTTTTGAAAACTGTGACTGTGATTGTTTTTTAGCTATGGCTTTCAGATATGCCATGTACTTCATCTGTCAAAGCCAGGAAATATGTCTTAGCCTAATTATGGTGTCTGTGAGGAACAAATTAATCAGCTGAGTTCTAGTTTATGACTTCCAAAGATAGACTTGAATAGATGTATGTACATAATGTGGTGGTTCTTTGTGTGGTCAGGGGAGCTGGCAGTGAAACCTGGGTGAGAGGAAGTGGCATGTGGGTGTTACAGCTCTTGCTGCTGGTTTGTTTCCGGGACTGACCAAAGGAAATGGGTGAAGGATATTAGATGTTGTGCCCCACTTTACTTAACCAGGCATGTTCTGACCTGTGGTGTGTTTTTTTGTTGGTTTGGATTAGTTGTTGGTTTTTTTAGCTGGTTAAACTGCAGCACTTCTAGGCAGTTCTTAGAGTTGATTTAGTATAGACACAAATAGTGACCAAGGTTTATTTTTAATCACTGAGACAGGTTGCCTTCTGGAGGTTGATTTTCCTGCTTCTCCTCAGAAATATGCTCCTAAAATGTTGGGATGCTCTATGCTGAAAAGTCACTACCTGACTGCATGGTGCTCTATTTTACATGTGGAACCATGAAACTAGATAGCTCTACTTAATGAATAAAGTATTACTTGTTGAATGTGACAGTGGCAGGGTAAGAATAGTCATTGGTCATGCATTTCATAAGGCCTTGTGAAAAGCTTCTGTTCTGGGTCTTGCTTGGTGACCCTTTCTATAGCAGAAATGAATAAATAGTATGCACAGGGAGTGTTGCCAGAGTCCATCTAATAAAGAGAACTTTACAACACCAAGAAGTCAGCTGGATTAAAGGCTCAAGACAGCTTTCTGAAATTCCAGGGCTAAGAGTTGTTTTCTGACTGTAAATAACCTACTACAAGCTTTCCACAAAGGCATGTACTACGTAGTGGATGGTAGCAAAAATCCAACCATCAAATTGCTAAATTAAATAATCTCCAGAAGATAAAACCTGATATAACTAATAGAAAATGCTTGATCATTTAGATATATTTTTCAGTGTGCTCTTTAATTACCATTTTGTGAATTGATGCAGTGTATGTCTTTCTACACAGTGGCTCTTCATTAAGCTAGAGTTGAGGTCTCTCTGGAAATGTTGACACAAGAATGAGTCAACTTACCAGAAAACCACTAACCATCTACATCACCGAGTTCTGTATTTACAGTGGAGCTTTTAAATGCAAGAATGGCACATGTACATACAAGTCCAACCTTATTCAGTTTCTTCTCTTTCATTATGGACATTTATAGTCTTTTCCATGTCTGAGGAGGCGTAAGCACTGTTTGCAAAGTTCTGCTGCCCATATTAGTCTTGTGATATTTAATGAGTGCTTTTTCACAAGGTTGCTCTAATTCAGCTAGCTCAGGGTTCGCTCTGTGTCAGGACAAAGTTCTGAGGGTGGTTGTATAATAATGTACACTGGATGTCAGAAATGGTCTATGGAAAAGCAGATAATAATGATCATGCCTATGTTGCTTACTGAAGAAAATAGTGAATCCAGTCTATTTGGCAATAAGAGCTTCTCATTTATTGGAACATCTGTAATTTTAGAACAAAATTCTGATCTGAAATTAAAAGCTGAAATATCAAGATTTTCTGCAGCATGGAAATTAAAAAAAAAAAAGTATCAGGACAGTTCTCCCACTTTATTTTTATGGACTTTTATGCTTAAATATTAGTTTCTGAATCGATACTGCAATATGTCAAAATGAAAGATTTTTCATATTGATGTGCAGATGCTCTGATAGCCTTACACCAATAAAGGGATGTAAAAAAAAATGAGCAGTTTTGAATATATATTCAACTCTTAACCTACATCTCAGAGAAAATTAACTTCACAACCTCCCTTCTTTATAAATAGAATATGAGGACTGTAGATAGCTTCATTCTAGTGTTCTTGAATCCAGATGAGATGCTTTGCTTGACCCTGAGGTTATTTAGATGTCAAGTGTATAGAAGTGTTTCTCTCTTTTCTGCTTTTGGGAAATGTCTCTTACCTAACCCGGGTCTGAACCATTAGGATCCAGTTTGTACAATGCATGTGCATGGAACAAAGCAGCAGTCTCTGACACCTTGTCTCTGAGTAACAATGGGCCGATGTCACTGTCACTGACTGTGCAGAGAACCACCGTAAGATTTGACTTGGGACACTGAAGCCGTGGACAATTTTTAAGAAATCAGTGATTTTTACATCTCTAAGTTTTAATGGTACGAAATGGAAAATTTGATAATCAAGTGAAGATTGCTCTCTCTTTTCCCCACCTGGATATTTTTATTTCAATTTCTTTCTGATTATTTCACCAAATCTCTTCCACTGGCTCATCTAGGCCTTTCAAGGACTTGGTGTTACAGCTTCTTTTCATCCCTAATAAATCTTCCTGTGATGTTGAACAATGGGAGAGAAGTGGTAGCCAAAACAGCTTGGATCATTAGAGTGATCACCTGTCTTATTTTATCACTGGTAATTTTTCTCTAGCCTAGCTGCCTATTGTTGTTTGTCCCTTTGTTGTTCCCAGAGTACAAATGTAATCAGTGAGTTGGAAAGTTTTCAGGTGTGGTGGCTGTATTGTGGCTTGCTTCAGGTTCAAATTTAGGTTAGGTAGGGCTTCTTCCAGTTTTTGGCAGACTCAACCTCATTTTGTGAATACAAGAGGATTAATAGTGAATGGGGACATTACCTATCAAGCTTTTCTGTTGCTTCTGATTAAAGCCAAGTTAATTCCCTTTTCTGATTCCTGACATTTTAGGATACAGAGAGCCAGACCTGGTACCTGTGAACTGATTGCTCGCTGTATTCTGGTGTGTTGCTTTGGGATAATATTTAATGTCATCACTAAAATAAAAAACCCACACATCATATTCCTAAGACAAACCAAAGAGTGATTCATTCTTTTCATGCTATAACTTATGTCTCAGTAGACTTTACATTGTCTTTACCTCAGATGGCAGTTGGTATTTAGTGATCTGGTTCTGATGCATTATTTCAATATTTGACCTGTCCAACTGGAACTCAAGTTGAAGGGTAACACTTTAAGTATCCAATTTGTACCACAACTTATCCTAATGACATTGAGGGACTGTTCAGTATGCTGTAAAACCCACTGGGTAACAGCATGAGGCAAACCAGAAAGAGAATGCTATTGTTCTCTATAGTGGCTGATTGTAATACAAACATATCCTCCTTTTACTTTGATTTCCTACAAATGAAAATACCCTAAGGAGGAAACATACAGAAAATCTTCTTTTAGTGAACCTATTCATGAAAAGCTATGTTCATAAATTAGCAATTATCAGTGGCAGTTTCTTCTGCAGGGCTTGGGGCACGTGTACAAAATTTGAAGGCTGATACAAACAAACCTCAGTGTTTCTCAGAGACCCAGGGAGTCGTGGCTCATACTGTGATTACTGCTGGGCAATGGTCTATCCACCTCAGTGTTTATACTGTGTTCAGTCTTGTACTTGTTATTTTTTACTATATGGTACTTAAAAAAAAATAAAATTCCAAGCCCAAAAACTTAGCTGACATTTTTTGTTATGGAAGGATGCTTTTGATAAATACGGTAGTTCAAGGGATGTGGCGTTTGACATGGTTATGACTTCAGGGAAGAAGAACCCCTGAGTTTGGACCTGTTCCTCAACATATGTGCATTTCAGGACAATTGTATCTGTGTTCCAGGCAGAAGGAAAACCAATAATTTCCCAGCTATCTAAATACTTATTTGGACCATTCGCCATCTTCATTATAACTGCACTTGAAGCCTGACCCTACTACAAGGCAGCTGCATGCTAGCACTTGGCACGAAATCTTTACAAACAACCTGTTTCACAAATTTGTTTGTGTTTGGTACAGTTGAACTAGAAAGTTTCCTTTTGTGGTTTTCTCCATCTCTTTGTTCTCTTTTTTCTTTAGTCAGAGGAGAATTGAGTCATGTTCCTATTTGGCTCTTCTGCTTCCAACTCAAATGGAATAGATTACTCCTTGGAACCTGGGTATTTACTAAATAAGTTTCAAGTAATTCCACCCAAGAAACCAGAGAAATGTCTGCAGAGAGTGATGGTGTAATTAAAAAAAATACAGTGGGATTGTATAGCAGCAGTGCAAAACATTGCAGTGATAAGAGTGCACTGAGAGTGAATTCTGAGAGTTTTTGAGTGGATTCCTCAGTTATGCACCTAAATCAGTGACCTGCCTCTCAGAACAAATGAGCCTCTGACAGATTTCATTACGTTCAATTCTCCTTTCCCTCAGTTTGCCTGTCACATGAATGGGATGCTTTAGCTCACTGCTGGGATATGGCAGGGATTGATTCTTTTGTATTTTTTTTAACAGCAAAATGATAGTCTAAGGCTAAAGTACTGTCATGAAACTGAGGAGACTGGGATTTCAATTCTGGCTATACCCCAGAGTAGATGTGACCCTGGGCAACTCATTTGATATGTCTGTGCCATGGTTTTCAGTTGTAAAATGGGCAAGTCCTATCTTTCACAGAGCTTTTTTTCCCTCTAGCTCTAGTTTGTCACCTCTGTAGGCCAGGGGACTATTTCTTACTGTGGGTACATTTAGTCCTTCCTACAGTGTGGTACGTAAATGTAATTCTTCTGCTAGGAGGATAAAGTAAGAGCAAACCATTACACAGACTCTTGGGGCTCACTTTGCTGCCATTTAAGTTTGCAGAAGTTTTTCTTCCATATTTACTGCAGTATTAACTACTGTTCATTTGGGCTTTTTCAGTGCCTTGTTAGAAAGTGTTTGGGAAGCATGAAAATCAGCATGCTCCAGTGATGAGTTCTGCATTAAAATCCTCTACACCTCGTTTCTCCCAACTCTCAATACTTTTCTAAAGCTCCTTTTTTCTTTTTTTTCATTAATATTTCCTTCTTCCAGGATTTTCTTAAGTTTGAAGCATTCAGTTTAATCAAATTAGACTTGCATGCTTGCTGATGACCATGCTAAGTGTATTCAATTAAAAAGACCAGCATCTTTGCCAGGAAATGACTTCCTGACTTATTTCCAACTCAGCGTTCATCTTTTCCAAGACAATATTTTATTTACAGACACCAGGTAAGTAATTTGCTTTGCCTTGACATTTTCCAGCTATCTAAAAGAAAACCATCTTTTGCTATTTTTTTCAGTGGGTGCCTTTCTATCAGGGGACTCCTTTTTCCGCTTATATGTGGTTTATGGTGATACTTCATTTAGTCAGAACATTTTTTCCAAGTTAGGGAAAAGAATCACTTATTGACCTGACTTTTATTGCTGCTCTGAGCCAAGCATCACCCATAAATTGAGTATCTTCTAACTTTTATCTGAATGAAATGCTGTAAATACTATTAAACACTTTACCATTTCTCTCTCTTGCAATAACATTGGAGTGTCATCCAACCCAGAGGAATAGTTTCATATTTGTTATTAAATAATCTGGTCCTGTTCTTTATCAAGTTCTATTTTAAATGAGTTTGGTTAAATTAAATGACTCTCTATAGAGCCTGACAAGACAGAGTGGTTTAGTGCTCTGGCCTTTTATCTCTGGAGACCTGAAGGCCATGCTTTTGGTCCAGATAAGGCTGCTTTGCACCTCTGAAGCAGTATAAAGTGACATTCAGCTAGCCTCAGAGGACTGTTAGCAGAATCATTTATATCTTGAGAGCACTTCACAGAGACTTTTAAGAAAGTTCCTTACCAATCATTGCAGTGTACCAGTATAGTGCAAAAAGTTGGTTGGAAAACTCTTGACTTATGCTCAAGGACAAAGTCTTGTGCTGATTTCCTGCTTCAGGTCACAGGCAATCAATATTTGTTTGGATTTATTTGAGTCTAGAGGATACTGACCATGTCTCAGTCATGCTGCAGTTTGCTCTGGTATAACATGCCTGCTTACCAGCTCCCGGAGTAACCAGACCTGCAGTCTTGGGCAGTGCCTACTATGCATTCCTGGCAGAACTGTCTGTTGCTTTTTATTACTTTGCCCTACCCTAAATCCCCAGGAACCTATCTGACTGAGAGGGTAATGCATTTGTTCACATGTGACTGGCCCAGTCCAGCATTCTCTGGTGATGTTGAGGGTTCTCGACTTCAGCATATGTCAGACCAGACTTGGATTTTGTCATGTCTATGGAAAGAGCACACGGGTGTGTTGGGACATTTACGGCACAGACATGCAGAGGTAATGTTGTACACAGGTTTGCCCCATGTGTGCAAAACTTGAGTAGCTGTGAGAACAACTCCATTGCTCAATGCTACAGCCTCTATATGTTGAATATCTATCTTGCTGGAAACTGGGCTTTTGCAGTTATTTTAACAGTCTTGTATACTTTGATGGAAAGTCAGGTACATTCTATGAGTACAAAAGTATAGTGAGGAAGTTATTTTGATAACATAGAAATAGAAAAGCTTTAAAAATTAGTTGCAAAATTAAGAAGATTTGACTGACTAAGAAAAATAAGCCTTCAACAATCTGGGAAGGATCTAATGTAATTGGCAAAGATGTGTAAAGTGACATCGGACGCTGTTGTACTTGAGTGACTGAATCCAGATTTGGTTGTGGAACAGGCAGGTATCAGTCTGTCTCTGACAAGTCTTTAAAACCCATAACTTTGTCTGCTTCCATGGTGATCTGGCTTTATTCTAATGTTTATGGAAGCATTGTCAAAATTTAGAAACCCAAGTACTGGATTTTATGTGGTTTAGTGTTATTAATGAAGAAAGTTCTAACATTATACTCTCTCCGGTAACAGCTACACAAGTTACTCACGCAAGTGTACCAGAATTGCCTCAGATGAAAATGCAGTAATTGAACATTTGCTGTAAAAGGGCTGGGTAAGGAAGCAATTGGATTTATACCATGCTGATATAGCAACCTTTAACAGGGACTGGATGAACACCAGATCTGCAAACCCAGACTTTTAGGGAAGTTCAGATCCTTTGGCTTCTTTCCTTTAATTTGCTGTTGGTGCACTTTCTGTGCTGGACTCTGCTGAACTCAGCTGAGCTAATCTGAGGTAGCAGGAGCACTGTTGTACTTCTCAAATGTAGAATCAAGGCTTTAGTGGCCAATCTGTAATTCAATTTAAAAAAAATAAAGTAAAGGGAAAAAAAGAGTTGCAGTCTCAATGAGAACAGTCTCAATGAACTTTCTAGCTGTCATTGTAATAACCTCTATTGCATTACATTTGAAATTTCATTATGCTCTAGTGTGGCACTGATTCACCTAGACAGTGAGAGGGTATTAAGACCAGATTGTAAAATAGTTGCAGTAATAAAATATTTCCTGCATTTCTGTGGAGAACTTTATAGAATTAGGGAAAAAGGTAGAAGTACAGCTGATGAGGGCTTCATGATGCTTCATACCCCAAGGCTTTTTGTGTGTTTCTCTATTTCACAATTTGAACCAGATTTCTCAGATAAAAGACTAATTTTGTTGGGTTTTTTTGCTTAATTTGTTTTGTCTGCTTCATGAAACTAGGTGATTTAAATGGTCCACTAGTGAGAGATACCTTGGGGACAAAACTTAGTTTTATGTTTCGTATTATTCAGATTCTAAAGCTCAAAGTAATTGAATCTCTACTCAGAAATTAAGATTGAGTATTTTTATTTTAAATTTAAGTGTCTAGATAAACATGATGCCTCAGGGTTTTGCTGATTTATAATATATATGATTTGAAGGGTGCCTTAGTGGCTTCAGAAGAACCCTTTTCATTACATTAGTCTTTGGGAAAAAGTATGCAGCCCATAATTCTTTTCTTTCCTATACTATAATATTGCTAATGCTCTTTTCTGTTATGATCCTGTATAATACTATTAGCTAAGCAGCTGTTCTGTACCTCAGACACATGACAAAACACCTTACAATACTGGCTCATCCATGTACTGATGATAAGCTCCGTGTAGTTTTTTCCTCTCTTTTTGTGTTTGCCTCCTTTTCCTCGCTGCCTCTCAGCCAAGTGTCTTCAGCCTAATGACCATGAAAATAGATGAGCTTGTTTCCAGCATCTGCTAATGTCAGACCGCCATTGTTTTGAAGCCTATATGGTATTATTGTAAACAGTAGGATGGCTGCCTTCATCCTGCAGCCTGTTCAGTTTGAAAGGCAGGGCCTGAAGGCCTCTGCAATGTCTTGCTGGCTTCTGTGGGGGCTGGGCCAGGTCTGGGGGGTGACTGATCAGAGTCACAGTGTGTGATTTAGCTGCCTCTTGCCAGAGTGCAAGTTCAAAGATAAGAGGCATGTTGAGTGACTTCACACAACTTGTTTTGTGACTAGAGTTCCCTGGCAACAGATGCTAAGATTGTCACCCATGAGAGCAGTGGCTGAGGCAGCAGGTCAGTTTGATCTTTTCTAGTCAGCTGGCAGGCTGTGCTATGGTTTAATCTATGTCAGATGTTACCAGACACAATGAGTTCAAAATACATTCCTTTAAATTAAAACCTGTGTCAGGTTAGAGAGTTGCAGTTGGAGTGATCAGAGAAAAGTCTTCAAGATACCCTAGCAGGTTCCAAAGTGAATAGTACCTTGTAAAGACATCCTGTTCAGTTTTCATTTGAGACCAAAAATAAAGCTGGAAAGTTGCAGAATTGGCAATTTTAATGGGAGAGCCAGCTCAGCCTGACTCTGATAAGGTTTCTGGGTCTGTGTTTTCCTGTGAGGGCCTCTTGCCTCTTCTTTCACTTCAAGGATGGCCAATGGTCCATCTTTTTGCAAGGCAGCCCAGGGTTGAAATTTTGAATGACCATGTGTTTGAGTGGCAATCTCATAAATTCAGCTATTTATGTACTGTAACCTCACAGTGAGACCACAGTGTTGCTTAAGAACCATGTTGCTTTTCTTAGGGAATAACAACAGATTTGCTACAGGTTTGTTTTGGGTTTTTTTGGCAACAACATGAATGTCTTCTGTTGATGTGTGCTGAGCTGGGTCCTTAAGACTCGGATAAGTGCTCCTAGTGGCAGTTTCTAATAGGGAGCTTATTCTTGTCAGGCGAGGACAGTGGACAGAATTATCTATTGCTTAGGATAAACCCCTCACCTTCTGCAGAAATCCAGCAGATATGAATCGAGATTTATTTTTTTTAATTTTCTTTTATTTTTTTTTTTTTACCTCCTTCTAGACTCCCTTACTGGCCATTGAGATATGAGCTTGCCTCCTTTTGTGTCCAGGAAGCAAGAGTCCCTTTGCACAGTATGAATTCCATGGTTTTTTAAAACTTCTTTTTCTATGGGCTCTATAGAAGAACATTCATTCTGTATAGAACTGACAAGAAAATTGGCTTTTAAATTGTTCATATTATTTGAGAATGGTGTTTTCATTGCTGGTAGTTAGATACCAGTGTAATATGTCCCTTAGAAAAAACTAAGTAAGATTGAGCTATAGACAGGGTGGTATTAACACTTCCAGTGTCATTTTTCAGTATGGACTGAAAATACTTGTATTTAAAGAAGTTCTAATTTTGCATATTTGTGGGTAAACTTTTACCCAGACCTCTTTTCAAGCACTGTACAAGTCCACATAGGTTTACATACAAAAGAATCTGTATTTCTGTCTTTTCTTTGTTGGAACAAAGTAGTTGCTTCCATAGTCTGTATGATATGAATCTGATTTGTATCAAAGGAACATGTAGGGACCTGTAAATTCTGACGATTCAGAGTCTAATCCTATTTTAAGGAACAAGTACTAGTTTATGAACAGACGTTAATATGTGCAAGCACAGGCTCTTTCATTGCACAGGAGAGTGTACATACACAGCTTTTCATGGTCAAAAGGGAATGGTAGCATTTGAAAGATGAGGTCTGTAAACCACATTTTTTTACTGAACTCTTTCTCTGTGTCCCACACATCCCTCAGGCCACTGGCTATGAATTATCCCACACTGGTGGCCTATTCTTGTCCCTGGGCTTTCCTCATCTTCCTATTTGTATAATTACATGTGTTACCTAAATACACTGTATACCTCAGGAAGAATGTTTATATCTTATTTTGACTGCTGTTTCATTTCCTATTATGTTTCTTGTTTCTTCAGGAGCACAGAGTAACAGCTGGGGCACAATATGTACTTCCAGAAAATTAGTAGGGGTATATGTGGCTTTAGTTCCTAAGAAAACAAACATTTTGTTTACCATTTCTTGGAGCAGCCTCTTTTCCACTGAAAACAAATATAATACATCAAACTAGGAATATTCCCCTCATGCCTTACTAAACAAACAAATTAATGTGTAGTATTTCTTGCTCTAAATATTTCAGGGAGGCATTTGGACAGACATTCAGGAGATGTATTCCTAAAGCTGCCAACTTCATGGGTGAGAAAAAAAGAGAAAGAAAAAGAAAAAAAGGAAATGCTGTTAATTAAAGAAAAAATATTTTGGCTAGAATGTGTGAGATCAATGAAGAATTTTTAAAATCCACCTTTACATTTTTACATTTACATTATTTGAGTTTTTCACTTTTCTTTGAGTTCTACTCCCAGTTTTTAGTTTCAGGAATATGTGTTCCCCTTCCCACCTGGTTCCTGCTTTCCACCCTTGTAAAAGGGGGAAATTAGTAATTAAATTAGGATACAAATGCGAGATTTTTCCATTCTGATGTAGTGATCTGTGAGGTAGACTCACAGGAACTATATGTGGGATTTCCCACTGAGCTCTGGATATGGGTAAGCTCTCTAATCTTCTTTCCTCCAAAATTTTGAATTCTTTCTTGTGGAAGACAGATTGTGTGGTAAAAAGGAATGAGTGATGTCCATGGAATGATTAAATCAGTAGATTGATGGACTCACCCGTAACTGATGAAGAGGTCTTTGGTAGAGCAGGGAATTGCTTTGGATCTTGTGAGCTCCAATATTTGGTGGCCTTTTCTGGGGATCTTGCTTTATTTACCTTTTCTTCCTTTTCCTCTCATTTTTCTTTCTTGGCCAATTTTCTTTGGTGGTTTGGAAGCGTCACAGATGCATTTTGATAAAAGCCTGAGAAATTAATAAAAAATAAATTAGTACAATGAAAGAAGCAGTCAACCATTTCAGTGACAATAAGAAAAGGTTTGTGTGTGGAGAGAACAACAAACAAAAAACCTCAAACTTCTCCTATAATAAAAACATCATTATTCATGAGCCATTACTGAACTTTTCTTTCTAACATCAGATTATTTTTTTTAATGGCTTCTTTGAGGAAGGAAGAAATAGGATCAGAGCTGCAATGCAAAATGACAAGTGTTTACTTTTTTATTGGTTCCAGCTAATAAATGTGAATATTGCTGTAAGCCTCTTCCAAACTGGTGGGCATAACAATTGAAATTCCATTCAAGCTAAATGAGGGAGCAGTTAAAAACATCTTTATTTAGTGAGGGCTGAAACAATAGAAACTGCTGCCAAAAGCATAAAATGGTAAAGCATAGCAGAGATGTTAGTCTGGTTGGATTGAGGCATTTCCTTGAATTAATAGAGCAAACGGAGAGACAGTAGTGCTGGAGATGAGGAGCATATTTTGAGAGGAGGAAGTAGGACCAGAAAAGCTGAGGAAGTGGTCAGAACAAGCATTATCACCATTGGGCATATGCCTTTGAGAAGTAAGAGTTTCATGCAAGAAATTGGGGTGTTACTCCTTCCTCATTAAAAAAAAAAGATAAAAAGAAAAGGCAGGACTGCATGAAAAAAAAGGGTCTTGTCTCCAGCATCTCTTTCTCTTTTGGATGTGGATAACAGCTTAGGTTTGTCTCAATGCTCAGATAAAAAGGGAGGCAATGAGATGTGTCGTTTGGGCTGGATTCTCAGCTAATATAATATACTACAAGGCTGTGTTCTTGACCTTTTGTAAGGACAAGATGTGCAGAAGTGGGAAAGGTGAACAAGTTCTCTTCTCCTTTGTTTAGGGCAAATTAGATGTCATTTGACAAAGGGTGGTTTCCAATTTTGACATATTTTACTGGCAAAAAATTGATGCTAGGAAGAAAATAGAACTGCTGGAAAGAACTAACATTCATCCCTCAGTTGACCAAGCTGCAGAAAACAGGATGATTATACGTGTGTGGGGGATGAGGAACCTTCTGAACTTTGTCATTTTCCTCTGTAAACAGTAAGCTGACTGAGCCTCATCCAAACTCTCTGGAAGTAAACAGTGTGAGGTTAGAGGTGTATAAGGCATTTCTCTGGCTTGTTTTCTACTTTTAGGTGAGGAGATAGTAACTTTGAACAGGGTATATGGTCCCCAGTTCACATCCGTATACTGTGGATGTGATGAGGCCCAGTGCTGTGGTTAGAATATTTAGTTTATCAGAAGGCAAGTACTATTAGTAAGGAACACCCTGGGGTGTGATTAGAGATGTTTTTTTGTGGTTTTGAGTATATGTGCAGGGGAAATACTTCGAAATATTTCAGCCAAGTAAAGCTGAGTACATTCTCTAATGTACTTCATTGGCACTGGCTGGAAGGAAACCTTGCTGACACCCTGAGCACTGAGGGTTGGAAAAGCCTGGTTACTGAGCCTGAACTTGTTACCCTCTCAGCAGCAGGCGATGAGGCTTTGTGAGGGATGTCTGTTGAAATAGTTCCCAGTGTTGTCCATTTACCACCTTCCCTCTAGGCTGCAGTCACTATTTATTTAAAATGTGTATCAGATACTAAGGAAAAGGCTTTGTTTCAGCTGTGACATCATACCATCCTATTCTATTCACATGCTAGTGAAAGCACAGATGTTACAGACACTCTTATATCCACTCCCAAGAAAAGGTACTGCAAATATAGTGCTATAAACCTATACAGGTTTGGTCTTCCCAGCACAGTTCTAATTATTTCTGCTATAGAAATGACTTGGCTTTGCAAAAGAAAGATTTACAATTGACTACATGAGAGCTGATTTGGTCCTTGTTTCCTTTCCTTAAACAATACTTTCTCCCATCATAAGCCTTCACAGCAAATGAAGTTTTCTTACTGTGATATATTGTTGCCTGTTTGAGGAAGCCATGTTCTTTCCTTTTGAGATTGAATAATGCTAGCTGAAGAATTTGTTCATCTACTGATTTTTTTTTTTGTTACATCCATGTTAGCAGAGAAAGCTTTAAGAGAGCACTTGAAGAGACCAGACACTGTGGGAGGAAAGAGTCACTGATCTGTAGGGAAGTACTGTTTTGGTTAGAATAACTCCAAAGCAATAAATATACCTCAGAATGTGTGTGATAGACTCTGTCTTTTAAAGCTTTCTTTGACTACAGGTAAAATATTGTAAGGTCTCTTATTATGATAAGGCACAGAAAGACTCTTTTACTGGCTCATCTGTACTGTCTTGGCTTCTTTGTTGTAAGAGAAATTGGTTTGTAGCACTTTTGGCTGTCTCAAGTCTCCCTGTGTGTCCAGGACTGCTGAATGTATGTGGGGGTATGAGCCCAGAAGGACAAACAGCACTGAAGACTAGGGGAAAACTGGAAAAAGCAGAAATTTTTGGAAAGGTGACATCAAAGAGGTCCAGGCATGTGGCTTGTCAAGAGTTATTCTATCACCCTGCAACTGTTCTTGGCACCTTGTGCTATATTTACAGCCTAATGAGAGAGAATGGTATCCATATTGGGGGTGGGGGGTGAGGGGGAAGGGGGATGAGGCTGAGTTCTGTTTCAACTTAAACTCTTTCCCCCCTCTGTATATATTTATTAAAATAATGTGTTGTTTTGTTGTTTTTTTTTTAAAAAAAAACCCCACAGCATGTATCAGAAATACCCATTTTGTAATGTCAGCACCACAGGTAACCACATTGAGGAAGAGTTTGGTATTCCTCATCTTTTCTTTTTTAGTCTCAAAAGAGCAGCTGTTCTGCTGTTGCAAGGCAGAATGTTTGTAAAGGCTTTATGTATAATAAATATGGTCTGCTGATTATAAATGAGTGGTGCCACCACAGTAAATTCTACTCAGATGTGGTTAGTAAAACAATGGTAAGTTACCTCGTTAGTTTTTTGCTGTCAGATTTTAGTTAATTAGTTGCTATTTCACTCTATTTTACTGACTATAAATTCCAGACCCATAGAAACTGCTTTCTACCATTATAATCCCACATTCTGCAGTTTTTTACAATTTTTATAGTGTCAGTGTTCTTTCCTATTCGACTGCATAACAGCTAATTTAACTTAGATAAATTAGCTGAAATGAAAACATAGTGTGACTATGGCCCTAATTACCTTCTTTTTATTAAAAAGAAGACCAAAAAAGTTCTAAACCCATGAAGTGTATCTACAGGATACGTAATTAGCTCCAGACCACAGAGACACCCTTGAAGAAGGTGCTGTGCAAGTTACCCATCGTTTTTGTCACTTCTCACTTAGTATGTACCATATGGGAACATTCAGCAGGGATTTGTGTAGAAGTAAACATCATCTTTTTGCAGCAGCTCACCCATGGAGCAACGTCTGACAGGGAGCAATGCTTAAATTTGCCTGTAGACTTGTACTTCAGTCTGAAAACCTACCTACATATTTAGCCTTCTACCCATCTTCATTTTCTTTGCTGAATATTTGAGTTTTCTGAAATGGGTGGTTAAAGTGAGCTCCACACTGAATTTCCTTTACCCATGGGAATTTGTTATGCAGCTACTATGTCAGAAGACCTACCTGGTTAACTTTTGTTAACTCAGTCTGCTTACAGCATGATTTGTGGTATAACTGAAAGATGACCATATGAACAGTTCTTGCAAAGAGCCTAGATTTCCTGAAAGCTCCAGTACTCCTCAGAGTAATAATAACTTCTATAAAACAGGCAGTTTTGGTGAATAGTTGTCCTCTCTTTGACGGTTTATTTATAATAGTAAATGCATCTTATTGTAAGGGAAAGCACAGTCACAAATGATTGCCTTGCATTACCTTAAGTTACCGCTTGTGTGCTGACACAAGTTGTATCTGAACTCCTTGCTAGTTGAAAGTGAGATGCATTAGCTGACACCAACAGGGTACCAGTTTGGGATAGGTGAGACAGTAGGAGTGATCTTCTGCTCTGGTATCTAATTTGATTTACCTAATCCAAAGACTTGGTGATTTTTTATTTACTTTTTTAAAGGTAGCATCAGTATAAACTTTTATTGGAGAATACAGGTATAAGTACCTACCACTGAGTTAAGAAACATATTTACCTGAGCATAAGATGTTAACTGCTGTTTGCTATTTAGATATCAGTATTTTATTTATAGCTACTTCTTCCTACTGCATGTACCGTTTGAAAGATGTTCATCTACTCTTCAGATGCAGATTCTGTTATTGTATTTCTTTAATCTAACTGGGGTATGCATTATCCACTGGTCATAAGGC
Organism: Chloroceryle amazona; assembly: GCA_027560015.1. Classification (NCBI taxonomy): domain Eukaryota; kingdom Metazoa; phylum Chordata; class Aves; order Coraciiformes; family Cerylidae; genus Chloroceryle; species Chloroceryle amazona. The sequence continues at coordinate 103,450 of JANHFX010018960.1, read as the reverse complement.
ATGAAGGATGGTGGTGAAGGATGGTGCTAAAGGATTACAAGGGGATGCTCCTGATATTAATGTCTGTAAACCTCAGGCAGTAGCTTCCACCACAGTTGGGGGAAAAATTGCTTGCACAGCGTATGACTGAGGCTGGGATGACAAGGAACTGCTGGGGCAGCTATGGTAGTAAAAGTTTGTTAACCCAGCATTTCTGACAAAGAAATGACATGAAACTTTTTACCATGATTTATGATAAGGTAGCAAATATTCAGGGCATTCCCAAGTTAGAACAATAGTATGATTTAGCTTCATCTGCTTTTTGACCGGTTCTTATGAGTCTATAGTGCGCAAACTCTTCTAAGAAACGCTCAACTCCATTTTTATGTGTTAACCACACTTTGTGCCTGAAGTGTGCCCCTCAAATCCTATTAAATCACCTCCTATGTGGCAAGATTATTCTCAATCTTCTGACCTTTTCAAGCAAATTAGAAGATACTCATATACATCTCTTAGCCACATTTTTCTATTGATAAAAATTTCGAGTGCTCATCTAACACTTCTCAACTTCAAAGCTCTTCAGAAGTGAGTGGCATGATCCAAAGTCCATTGAAATAAATGAGTAGTCTCTGTTAGCTTCACAGGGATTTAAACTTTAAATTGTGCTCCTATTCCTGTCATTTCCCTCCATCTGTTCTCTGAAGACCTGCTGTCTTTTGCACCTACTTAAGTTTTAGATTCTGGGTAGTAACTCCCCTGTTGTGCTGCTGTTTGGCAGTGGCATAATGAGACCATTTCTGACAGTAGCTTTATGAGAGATGTTAAAAATTTGGGTATAAATATAGTCTCATAAGCCCTCTGTAGCTAAAAGATTTCATTATATGCGAGCCTCTAGCCTGTTGTTCACAGTTATTTCTTCAGATGAGATGGCAATGAGTTCTCTATTTTGGTAACAAAACAAGCCCTCCTTTGAGTTTCCAGGTGGTTCCATGATACTCCCCTAAGCCCCTCTCACTGTTAGAGTACTTCTCTTTTTCTCCTGTCAACAAACTGAATGGGTAATTTCATTTCTTTAAAGACTATAGGAGGCATTATCCTTGTAAAACTATTGCAAGGGTCCTGAAACCCTTTGATGTTCACAGCTTGGGCAGCAGCTATCTCTGTGCAAGAATATAGTAGAGACTGTTTATTTAACAGCCCCACTTTGGCATCCTTTGTAAGTCCTAATTTTCCTGATTTAGCAACATGGCTTCTTTTTTTCTGGTGGGTTTTTTCTGGTGGGGATTTTTCTGTGCTGGTAAAATACGTTCTTTTCCCCGTTAATGTTTTTTTCTTCCTTGTCTGTGGCACATATTTTGTTTCTGTGTTTTATCAGCTTTCCTATCTGTTTGCTTTTTATTTTATTTATTTATTCATTCCCAGTATTTGTTTTTCTCTTCTCCCTATAGGGTACTTTGCTTCTGTGGAGGCGACAGAACACTGTCAGCTGACAATGTGTAGGCAGGTGGTCAACAGGGACTGCTGATACCAAAAATAGTCCTCTTGCAGCCTGTTAACAATGTGCTATTGCTGTTTTCATTTTTGATTTTTCTGGGCAACAGCTGGAGCCATTTAAGATCTCTGTGACAGTCAGAGTATGTGACTTACAGGTCTGAGAGTTCCTTGGACATCAGGGTTGTGATTTACCTTGTTTCCAGCAGTGGTTTTGAGCACCATGGAACCCGCATTCTAAGTACACAAGCAGCGCTTTTACATGCCTGTGTAACCTTCTGCTCCTACCACAGACATGTTCTTCATTACCTCCAATTATCTGTCTCTTCATTAAGTTGGGGCTTGCATTAAATTAGCTTGGGGTTCTACTTGTTCCTGTACTTGACTTCCTGGACCCCACTTGATTCACATTTTAATTTCCCCCTGAACAGCATGACCATTTAGATCTGGTAAAATGGATGTTTGTAAAGCACCCTCATCTTGCTGTTTCAATTAGTTAATGCTGCAGCTGAATTACCTCAGATTCTCTGGTTTTAATATAAGAAAACATAGATTCTGCCAAGGCAGCCAGATTGCCTCTTGCTTGTTTGCTTTCTTTACAAGTATCTTGGCACTATCTCCCATTTCCCTTTCTTTGAAATTATGTTAAGTCCAGATTTATTACCAAAAAAAAATGTAGGTTTTATTTAACAAAGTGATTAAGCATTAGAGCATGCTGCTGTAGAAGGTGGTGGGAATCCTCCTTCTAGAAAGTAAATTGTGAATCAAGGGGTTTAACAGTGTCTTCTCTGGGTGAAATCCAGTGTTGTTTGTTTTATGAAATGTGATGTCTAAGTGGCGTGATTGTCCCTCCTTAATCCCTGGTATGGGAGGTGCACTGTGAAACATGCTTAACACAGTTCAGAGGGTTGTGCTCAGCAGCACCCAATAAAGCTGGAGGCCTGTGGCCAGTGGTGTTCCCCAGGGATCAGTATTGGGTCTAGTTTTGTTCAATGCCTTCATCAACACCTGGACAAGGGGATAGAGTGTACTCTTGGCAAGTATGCTGATGATATGAAAATGGGAGGGGTGAGTATTAATCTCACATTGATACTCTAGCAAAGAAACAGGATTTTTCTAAAGGCAATTTTCTTCCAAGAGAGAACACAGACCATTTCCTTCTGGACTTCACTGCTGGCAGAAAATTTTTACCTTGGTAATCTCTACAGCAAATTGAAGAGTTTATAAAAGAAAAATGAAAGCAATTAGTTTTCTGATTAAATTCACCTTGGAGTTGAGAAGCAGGTAAGTATTTTCAGTTTCCATGTGCATTCATATGAAACAAGCCTAGTAGAACAATGGAAAAGACCTTAGTAGAGAAAGTAATAAAAAGATAATTGGATCCTCTTGTGTTTTCAATAATTGTCTTGGGTTCCTGTCTCCTCTGGGGAAACACACATCTGTCCAATACATATGTCATTGTAATTACAGGGCTCTGTGTGCACGTGCATGGGTGTCTCTGTATTATATACGATTCATTTGGTTTTGCTTATTTTGAGTTGATAAACCAGCATTGCATTTACAAGCATCTTGCAACTGATACATTGGCAGCATTAGCGTTGTAAAGTGTGCGTGGCATGGCACACAGTTTTCTGCAGGCTTGAGAAAGAATCACCTCTGTCATTCTGGAAGGTAAACAGGACTAGAGTAAATATTGTGGCTTATATCATACCTTGAATAAGAGAACACATGTCACCTGCACCTTGAGTGGTAGCTCCTTGTGCTTGAAGATCCCCCTTTAGCTAGCCATTATTGTCTCTCCTTTCTCTTCAGGAAGAGCAGGATGATGAATGTCCTGTCACAGCCCCAAATGTGAATTTGCCCCTTAATGTCTGGTGAAAGGATATATATAATCCAGGGTCTGCCTTTCCCCTGCCCCTGTCAACCTCTCCTCCGCATCTGCTGACCTGTGGAAAGGATGTGAAGGAGGAATTTCAGGCTCTCGGCTCCTGTACAGGTCTATTATCCATGTTAAAAATCTAGTTTCAAAATGTGGTACCTTAAAGATGGGAAACTATAAGTTCTAAATGATTTGACCCTGTAACAGGTAATTGCTGGTAAAGATGGTGCTTCATCTTGGCAACATCATCATGTTAGGGTGAATGATGACAATGCGTATTGCAGTGACTGAGTGAGGAGCACAATTTAAACTTCAGCCCTTGTTCCTTCGGTGTTTTATTAGCTTGAACTTGCTTTTCTCAGACTTTAGATTTATGCTTTCATGCCTTTGTATGAGCACACAGTTTTGTCCAACTAGAAGTACTTGTTGTTTCCACTTACTGGGAGATAATTAGCTGTTAGTTCACAGAACTAGAAGAAGATACTGCCCTTGTGAACTAAAATGGAGAGATATGCTAACTTTTAGAAGAATAATTAATTTAATTTGCATGGCTTTGATAGTTAAAACAGACGAAGCGTTGGTTGTTAGGTTATAGGCCAAAGGAAAAGCTACCATTTCTTGTTCAGTGTTTTAAATTTAAGGTTTTTCTATGCCTCTAAACTTCAGTGACTCAGCCTGAAGTGGCATGGTGCTCTAGGGCCTAAAGGAAGTGAAGGCTGGATGGAGGTCAGAATCAATGGAGAAGGCTTGTATCCTGAAACTTCTGATGTTCTTGTACTGGGTTTGACTGAGATGGAGTTAATTTGCACCATAGCAGCCCTCCCAGTGCTATGCTTTGCTTGGAGACCTAGAAAAGTACCTGTGTTGTGGTTACTGCTGAGCAGGGCTCACACAGCACCAAGGCTGTTTTTCAACATTCTCCCTGCAGCAGGATGGGGTGGACAAGATCTTGGGAGAGGAGGTACACAACTGGGACAGCAGACCCAAACTGAACGAAGGGATAGTCCATACCATACGATGTCAGCTGAACTATAAAAGCTAGGAAAAGGTGGTGGGGGTGTGTGTTGGCATTGTCTTGTCCTCCAGAGCAACCGCTAGGCGTTTGGAGCCCTGCTTCCTGAAAAGGGCCAGACATTGCCTGCTGATGGGAAGTAGAGAATAAAACTTCCAGCTGAGAGGAGTGGGGGGAAGTGATAGAGCATCTCAGTGGGCACCTGGCATCCAGCTAAGGTCAAACCACCACAGCCGTTTACAAACTATTTGTCTAATAAAAATATATCAACTTTCTACAGACCTTGTCCTGCTGTAGGGTTTGTCTTTGGTGTAAAGGGTATAACCATGGGCTCTTCTAGATCCACAACTACCATTTACAATGGTTTGGTAATTGAAAAAAATGTTCTCTCGGTTGATCTTGTTTCCACTCCAGGCCAAACGGAGGAAAAAAAGATATTTTCTGTTTTGATGACTCTTCTGACTATTGTTTAGTATCATTTTTTACCATTTATTGACATAGTGGTATGCTTGACCGAGGAATGAAAAAGGTATCTCGTCCTGTCATATCTTTCTTACTTGGTTGAAGACGAGCCTTCACTTTAATCCTGCCTTTACCTGGAGCATACTGCTTCCTAACAAATTGTCTTATCCATCATTTGGCATGTGATTTTCGTAGGGTCATATGGGAAACAACCCCACAAAATACATCATCTGACCTGTTTTGATGAGATGTGACGTAAGTCATAAAAATTGCTACTTTCTTGTGCTGGTACAGTCATTTTAAGGGCACTTTACCTGCATTACCCATGAAGCAGCAGTTTAGCCTGTTTGCTGACAACACACATTACTTTGGGGATTTTAAGCATATCTTTAGTTTCCATTCTACTTTAGGAAATCTGAAGGATTCTTGGGGATATATTTGCAGTATGATTTCTAGGGATTTGTTGCACACCTATTTCTGTCAAGGAAAGTTAATGCTGTTGTCAGCACATTCTTCCCATGCAAAAAGAGACATTATCCACTAGGCACTGTTATATGTTAAAGTTTTATTTCAAACTCCTTAAAAATTTTAAGGCAGTACAGTTAGGCAAAAAAAGGTGGGAAAACCCAATTATCACCACTTCTTTTACACAATGAATTCCACTTATGTATATTTTTAAGAAATTCTTTGCATTGTGAAATCAGAACAATGTTTAACAAGGGTTTGTAAGGCAAAAAGAGCAAAACATACCCGGATATCTGCTTACACTGTAAGCTTTCCAATGCAAATTAAAACTCCCAAACACTCTCGTTTGTAAGACACTGTTAAAAGGTTTACAGTAGTTACAGCAGTTTCTGACCTGGAGAGTTATTGAAATGCCTACTTACTCAGCATAATTTATTCTGAAAGACATCATGTTCTTCCACAAGTTAAATTAAAAAACATGTGAGGCAGGGACTCATGTTGGGGCTTTTGCAGTGCCTGAGATAACAGGATCCTTACCTGTGACCTCTTATGTGATACTGCAATAAAGATAAAAAAATAATATACTAAAATATGAACAAATACACATTTCAATCAGTTCAGCCTTATGTTATCAGCAATATCCACCTTTAAGGCCTTACAGCTGTATAAATATATTCGGTACAAAGATGTGCAGGTGTATATCAAGTAATTTCTGTTCCATCTATGAACAGTTTAAACCATACATAACTAAATTTCACCAAAATTTAGGCACAGACTCATCCATCAGCTCAGTGTCCTTCAAAAGTGGGTCCAAGTGTTTTCAAATACATTTGGTCTTTCAACCAGTCTTGGCTGAGTTATGACTTAATAGCAAAACTGCGAACCCAGATGAGCTTTGGGGAGGCTTTGGTTTCACTGTGAACATTTTATTCAAGCCTGAAATCTGATGAGTTTAAGCTTAGTAGCCTTTTTTTTTTTTTCTCCCTTCTAAAGCTTCTGATAAAAGTTATTTACTTGATCTCTTAACAAAATCCCCATAGGTTCTACACTGCAATTTTCCTTTATTATTGCTCATCTCTCACCTGAAACACAACCACAGAGGCTGCAGATTGCCTGGAAACTCCTGGAGTCAGGGATGATGCCCCAGGCATTTTTACATGTCTTGTGTGTTAAAGTCAGACGATGGAGGGAGAAAACAAAAAAAGCAAGTGTAGTATTCTCTGTGGGAAATAATGCTTGCAAGATACTTCAGGGGAATCTGTAAGTGAGAAAGAAGATTGTATATCTATGTTTTAGGAGTTTAATTATGTCTGTGTTAATAGAGAATTTGAAGGACACTAGGCATGATTGTTACGGTTTAAACATCTACTCATGGAATGTAGTGCAGTGCAATGGATGGCTGTAAAACCTACCCAGAGAATTTCAAGTAGAGATCAGAAACTGCTCACTGGAGAAAGGTTGTTTTGTCTTGCTCCATACCTGGGTCAGCAGTTGATTAAGTGCCATAGGCAGAGAATTGTGCAGAAAGTGTACATATGCATACGTGGAGAGGATAACTCTACTTCAACAGTTCTATTTTCATAGAAACTGCAATGTGTATATTCAAAAATGTGCTTTTCAAAAATGCCATTCTTCTAAGCAGTGAACTCTATGCAGCTAGGATTTATTCTGGTTCCATCGCCATTTCTGTAGCCAGTCTGATGCTAGGTGCTCGGTATACCATAACTCAGATACCAGTTTCCTTCGATCTCTACCGGCAATTGCTGGGAAAGATTAAATCCCTTTTCCTTTTAATTGAAAAACTGTACACTGCCAGTTCTTGTTCTCTAATACATTGCTGGGTACATTTCTTTTCATAATGACTTCTGTATCAGGAAAAGAATATATATCACATAACGGGATGCTTCTTTTGAACTTGGCTTTGACTGAATAGTGGTGTCTTACAAAATTCAGTGTGAATGTCTGGAATTTGTATCAGAAGTGACCCTAGGCAATAGTCTCTGAAATACCCTTGCTTTGAAATATATAATGTAGCCTCCTCTTGAGGTCAGTCCATCCCTCTTTAACTTTTTCATATGAAGAAGGTGAACGAAGGTGTTATATGCAGTGAATGAATACAGACTTAATGAACAGGACAAAAGCAAATGACACACTGTGAGCTGTTTTTGAATGAAGTTCAAAGTGGATAAAATGGATGTTTGTATCCTCAAGAGGAAATTCTTTGAAAGAGTCATCCTGTTCCTATGGGAAGATACAGTAATCCTAGGTAGTAGCCTCAGATGTTGAAATATGTTGCAATATGAAAATCAGTAGCGCTTTATCGGTGTAAACATTATTTTACAATAAACTTTCTAGCCTTAGTGCTTGATTGCTGTAATGCTCTCAGGTTCTGCTCTGTAATTGTTTCCATTAATAATTTGATCTTTGTCTGTGTGCATGAAAAGCATTTTTAATGACCACCAATCCAAAGTGTTACTGAACAAAACAACCTTTTATATTTTATATCCTTGCCCATGCAGTAGCATTTCATTTCCTACGAAGTTTCTTTTTATGTGTATTTCCCAGCAGATTTTTTTTTTACTGGAGAAACCATATGAAAATAAGCATAGTTTGTACTTGATAAATTATTAATCTGGCAGCGGTTGCTTGCTAAATAATTCTCTCTCATACTAAAAGTGCTGTTCTGCAGTATAGTGGAGAGTTATTTTGAGCTTAGAAACAAAGTAGTTCATACCAAATTCAAAGTTAATGCATGTGACAATACCTATCTGAGAGCAATATAAATGCCATGTCTACCCACTGACCCATTTCTGTTGAGCTTTTTTAGGTGGCTGTTTAAATTAGAGAGAAATAGGTTGTGGATTCTGCTTCTGCTTCTCTAGAGACTTTCAAAACACACCTGAATGTGTTCCTCTGTGGCTTGTCCTAAGGCAATCCTGCTCTGGAATGGGGGTTGGACTCAATAATCTCCAGAGTCCGCTTCCAATCATTCTATGTTTTCTGCATCCTTGCTTTCTATCTGTGATCTTTGACTCTTCAAGTCTTACTGAAGAGCTTGTACTTCTCACAGTTAGCTGCTGGGAACAACCAACTGACATTCATTTGTCTCTGGAAGATTTAAGGGAAGACCTTTATTTTAAAGTGGGCTTTGGAGACCTCTGCAGTTGTAAATCTAAAGCCAACCTAACTGTTAATACCACTGGACTGGTGTTAGCTCGACAGATAACCAGGAGGACTTCAGTACAAAGCTGTAATCATGCATTTTGCATAAGGTCACTTTAATTACTTCAGCAACATTAATCCTAAATTAACAAGGCTTATGTATGGCAAATGACTTATCTGTATTAAGGAGGGCATACAGTTTCACCCAGCAAAATTAGGATGTTTGAAAGCGATATGCTGTCAATAGAAAGGATAGAGAAAGAAAAGATCTTATTCTGCATTTCTTTCCAATGGGCATGTGAAAGTCATCTTTCCTACTACAAATATATAACGTCATACAATAGTTTATTCTAAGCTAAAGTTTCGTTCTTGGCTCTTCGTGGGTTTTTTATGCTGCTACTCCCAACAACTTCTGTACCCTAGACCCAGTTAAACAGAGTTATGCAGATATTTGCAGATGATCCCAAGCTGGAAGACAGAGAACATATGCTGAAAGGGGATCTTGTTCTCTCTACTCCCTTCCTGGGAGGGGTGCTGAGTGCTGGCAGGTAAGGACAGCACTGAACAATGGATTTCAGCAGCAAGGACACACTTCCCTTTCTTCTGTTCTGGGGAGAACTCCATGGAGACCCAGGGTTTGTCACCCTACCAGTCTGGCCATAGAGAATGGAAAGGTTTTTCACATAGTTTAATAGGAACTTAAATCCAGAATTAGGTTCTAATGCTTGCATGGGTGATGGATTGGAGCTCAGTGCAGAGTTTAATGGAGGCTTAACATGTAACTCAGAGGAGAGTTTGGCCTCCTTCACCTAGTAAAACATATGCCTGGAAGAGCTGTGATTTGTCTCTAAATACAGCACAGGCGTGAACAGTAGAGGAGAAGACCTTGCTGGTGTAAGAGTGAAAGGTGAGAGCTGTCTGAAAGTGCATTTAGGTTTCTAATTAGAAGAATTTTTCTCAGACCAGTGGAGCAGTGGACTTCTGCAACAGCCTTCCAGGAGAAATTGTCAGGGTGAAAACCCTCTGACAGGAGTTAAGAACAGCTTCCCATTGTAAAGGAGAACTTACACATATGCTTTAGTAAGTCATTGAAATGCTTCTTAGTGAGAGTATTAGAAATGCAGGGTATCGCTTCTATATTGTTGTCTTGGTTATTATTACTATTGTATCCAAGTAAGGTCAGCACCTTATTGGCTGGGTATGCTGACAATGCAAAGAGCACTCCTGCTTCAGATTTCTCTAATTGGACAAGACAGACCAAAGGTAGCGAGAAAAACAGCAGCAAAGAGAAACAAAGAAGTGAAGTGACTTGCCCAAGGTCACCCTGCATTTCTCATTTCTGCTTCTGTCTCCCAGTGACACATTTTCTCTTCCTGGAATAAAATGGGTGAATTCTGCAAGGCATGTCTCATTTGTTACGGGTAGTCAGGTGAGAATTCTTATCTTGCAGTTTCAGGAGCTGCTGGTATGCTGCTACTTCAGTGAAAAGATTTTCCTTAACACACAGCAGAAGCTATAAAATAAAAGGTGAAGTGAAAAATGGTTAAGATACTGTAACTTGCACAATTAAAATCCAGCACTGAACCACAATAGGAAGGAGTGAATTTGCTGAACAATGGGGAACTTCCCCTCTTCTTGTCTTGTGTTTGAACTTGCATGCAAAACTGAAGTTTGTCCAATATGCTCAATAATTAACACAGACCATAAAAGCAAGAAAAGAATAGTTAAAGTAATGTCTCTAATTTTATCTGAGAAAAACCACAGCACACGTTGTCCATGTTCCACCATAAGGAAATTGGCTCCTCTTTTATTTTCACATCATTAACACCCTAAACTGACCAAACATCCTCTTTCTTCTTCACTTGGAACCCTCCCACACAAGTAGAACCCTATAGTCTTTCAAAAAAACTTATTTTTAATTAGCTGCAATGATCTAAAGCTTCTTAATAATTAGTTTTGCACAAAACAGCACCTACAGTCTGAATTCACAGATCTCAAATACCTAGAAATTAAGATATTTATTTTTTTTTTCCTCTGATGTAAATGGAAAAAACAAAGGACTTGGGTATGAAAGAGTAATGTGGACTTCATTGCCAGCACTACATGTAAAACACAATTCAGTGGAAGGATGAAAATAATGCTTAGTTGATCTTTTCTTGTAAAGAAAGATTCCTATTTATTTCTTCTAAGTCAAGGAATGTTTCATTCAGGTGCCACCAACATCTCTTTTTAATGACAGTTATTTCATCTGACACATTTCATAACCAGATAAGTAGAAATAAACCATCATGTTCTCTGAGATGTGGACTCTTCATCTTTAAAAGATGAAATTTCAGTCTTATTTTAATTACTATCACCCTTCTGGTCTAGAGTTATGTCTCACATAGGTCAGGAAAACTTCATGAGGTCTTTTCCAGTGCTTGGAGCAGCTGCACCTCCTGACAACCTGTTTTACACCACTTTAAACCATTTTTTACGTTAATTCTGCTTGTAAAACCTTGTGACAAACTTCAAACCAAGAAGCAGCAGGAGTGTGCAGGGACATGAACTGATAAAATTCAGTTTATTACAGACTCGACAGGGATGCAACTTTGAACAAACATGGCTAAAAGAATGGGCTCCTCTTGCTTGCAGAGAACAGCCCTTCCAGGTTTTGGACGTGTGGGGTCATTTCTTCTGCAACTCTGATGTTAGAGGACAACACTCAATGTGGACTCAGTGTGGCTTGGAAGGCCTTGGCGATGCACCCAAATAATGATTTTCTACCGCAAATGTATTCTACTCCCTGGTTCTTTGGCTTTCACATTTCTCACTGTGACATAAATTGTTCTGGTTTAACTCTGGATTTCTCTGTATTGCAATAGGTGTTGTTATATTTTTTTTTCCGTTGGAAATATTGTTGAAAGCTGTTAAAGTAGGCCAGTTTGAATTATGGGTTTGGTCTAGTAACTTCTTCATTAATCTCTCTTAGAAAGGTAATTAACTTAATGATTTGCAGTGATTTATTGGTGAAATTCTGCTAAAAAAATTATCTATATGAAGTTCTATGAGCTGCAAGGTGAGATGAGTAGCATGTTGTACTACGTGCTAAAACGATCGTTTTCTGTAGAGTGGGAAAAATAAAGCCAATTTACTCTGTTCACATACTTTTGACCATAATTCACTAGTTTATGTGGTGTTCTAATAAACATATGAGAAAAAGAATTCTAGAGGGACCAAATGCATTCCCTGGATCACAGAATAAGGGTTGGAAGGCACTGCTGGAGCTCATCTAATCCAAACCCCTTCCAGAGCAGGTTCACCCAGAGCAGGTTCCATAGGATTGCATCCAGGTGGGTTTTGAATGTGTCCAGAGACTCCCCCACCTCTCTGGGCAGCCTGTTCAGTGCTCTGCCACACTCGCAGTATAAAAGTTCCTCTTCATGTTTAGGTGAAACTTCCCACGTACGAGTTTCTTCAGAGGGCCACCTATCGTGCTGGGATGTCAGGCACAGGCTCGTGTTAGGGTTAAAGCTCAGAGCGCTGCAAAGGCTCCAGCTGCAGCGAGGCTGGGGCTGCCAAAGGCCCGCCCGGGGAGCGCGGCACCGACACCGCCGCCTCCCCGCCGTCTGCTGGGCCCGCAGCGGCGCGTGAGACCGTGCCTGCGACCTGCGCGTGCGCATCGCCCTCCCGTCCCAGGCGGCTCGTGCCGCGCCGGCGGCAGCGCGCGGTTTGAAGAGGCCGGGGCTGCTGCGCTGCCGGCTCCGCTGCTGCCGTTTCGCGGCTCCCCGGCAGTCACATGCGCTGAAACGCCCACCTAAAGCTGGGGTGAGCTTTGGGGAGCTTAATAACGGTCCTGGAGTAACATGGGTAAGCCTCAAACGAACCCACCAGGAGGTGTTCCTGCGTGACCTAATCCAGGTGATCCTGTCAGATCCACATCTCCAAAGGCTGCATGTCTCTCAGGGTTCCTTTAACACCTGTTGTGTTGACTGTAGCTGCCGTGTCAGCATCCTAGTGATTGTGGGGTTTTCTGGGTCAAGGAGCAGTTACCAGGACTATTCCCACCGAGTGGCAGCATATTGGCGTGGGCTCCTCAATTTGCATGCAACTCATTCACCTGCATCTCTAGCCTTGGCTCTACTGCTTCTCCCATAGATGACTGAACCCAGCTGCCTACTCATCTGTGAGTACTTTCCTGACAGGTGATGGCTCCTGGCTGAGTCTTCCCTGACTCGCCTTTCCCCCACACTGCCTGAGGGAGCTGAGCTAGGTGGGCTTTCGGTGCAATCCAGGGTAGCTGTTCTGTCATTTCTATGTTGAGAGGTGTTTGGAGGTTTCTCAGGGGTTCCACTCTGCATAAGCTATGTGCATTTCATGCTGAGATGTTGCTTTGTTGTATTGGTAGGTGAGTGATGAGTGATGCAGGTGAACAGGGAATGATTAATACCATTATAACAACTACTAGTATTTTTAGTATCAGTTTAAGTAGGAGTGAAGTAGGAGACACAAATATTTCTTCCAGGCAGAATATCCCGAGATAATGCAGCAAAACAATGCACGTGACAGGGCAGTGGTATCTTTTCAGGACAACGCAGAGTATGGTAATTTGATATATACTCAAATCATGTAGAGTCTTTCGAGCTGAAAGAGCAGCAAAGCTATTCAAAGCAAATATATGCAGTGGCTGAACTTCCTTTAGCGCTTTGTGAATGAGAGTTCAAGTACTGAGAGGCTGGCATACTTCCATAAAGCAGGGCTTCTGTTTCCAGTGCTGGCAGAAAAATGTTTGGGAAATAAACTTGCATTGGAAATGTAAACATATCCTCTAATTCAGCAGACTTCTGAAATCAGCTAAAGTGAGTTAAAACAATTAAGTACTGTGAGATGGAAGTATGGTACTTGAAGATACTGTAGGGAAGTGATTTGAAGTGCTCATCTCTTTGGAGCTGAGGACCTTCTTTGTAGACAGATGGGCCTGTGGTGTGTTGTCTTTCTGATTCTGCTTAAGGAGCCCAGAAAATTCAGTCCCCCAAATTACCAGTTGTTATTGCTCTCAGCATTTACAGAGGAAAATAAATTAGTATTCAGACACTTATCTCTAGACAGATTCATTATCTTCTTCCTCTTCTTGTCTCCATGGTGAAAGGTGGGTGAAAGCCAAGGCAAATAGCAGCCATCTATTTGTAAGTTGTTTTATGGACCTTGTTTATAAGGAATTCTTGTAGGCCTTTTAGTCCAGATCTTGCTCACATGGCAGCCAGTGGAGAACACTCCTTTTGACCTAAATGGGAAATGAGTCAGGTCTCTCATATTTTTATATGTTCTATAAAATGTTCGCTTTCCTCCCAGATATCTCTTTGAGTGAGAAAAATAATAAAATAGTGTTTCATTTCTGTCATGCCTTCCAGCTGAAGTCCTTTAAGTGCTTTAGAACTTGTGTGGATTTAGCTTCACAGCATCCCTTTAATTCTGGTAACGCTCATTTCAGCATTATAGATGGGGAGGTGAGAGAAGCTACTTGACACTCTCAGGCCAAATCTGTATGAGCACCAATCTCTTCTTCTGGCACTGTTCCCACAATGCTATTTTTCTCCTTAGCTATAATGGGCCTCTACCAGCAAGCTGAATTCTTTTCTTCTATTATGAGCACTCAAAACAGCTTAATGAAATTTCTCAAAATTGTAACTAGGCCTGAGCTGCACAGACTCCAGCACTGCATGACCTATAAGCGCTGTCAAGGAGCCTTGCAGAGCAAGGTGATCTGTTCACCTCTGAGGCCAGTTTGCAGGAGGAAATAAACCAGGTGGATTTTGGCAATTATTGGATATACTAGACTCCCCAGATTCTAGGAAGCACCCCACTGACCATACTTATTCTCTCTGTCATCTTCCTGGAAACTCCTTGCTAATATTGAAGATCACTGCTGTTTAAACCACGAACATTAAATTCAATCCCTTAGGAAGTTGTCTCCTTGCAGCAGTGTGTATTAACAACAGATTGCTTTGGGTTAGTAAAGAAAATACTTTCAGTACAACTGTGTTTGGGGGAAAAAACCCTTTTTTAATGGTGCTACAAAAAGCTCCTATCATGTCTCAGAGTCTCCTGTGGCTGATGTAAAGTTCTTGCACATGCAGTATCATTGCAAGTTCTGGTTTTGGTGTATCCTGAAGGAAATGAGACTGCAGTCATGTGCTTAGTGTTTATATGAGAGACTAAACACTTCCCCTCATAACTTTTGAATCTAGGGATTGATTTCAGCCACATTTGATGGAGAGGTGGACATGTCCAAGGTATTTTAAGTTCCTATGTGCTTCATGAAAATTGATGATGGCAGAAGGGCAAAACCTCAGAAGTATCCTCTGTATGAACCCCAACCACAGGAATTGGTTTATTTGCAGGTGATTAAACATGTATAAAAATCCTCAGAGGACAGGGTGACCTATACAGACTCCAGCCATATATATAATTGCACCGGATTTGTTAGAAGAAAGGAAAAAGAGCAGCTGTCATTTAAATATCTTATTCTGTAGAGATAAATGAAAAATAGAATGGTATCCAAAACAATATATTTGTCCTTTTCCCCTTGAAATTCAAAATATCAATGGGAAATTGCAAGCTTTAGACAGTGGTAGTTGTTTAAACAATTAATACAACTTGCTTGGCTGACTTAAATCCTTTTTTCCTTGAGTCCATTTTTTGACACTTCAGATTCATTGCTTGAAGATAATCTCATGCCATGATATGAGTAAGACAGTTATATCAGTTATCTAGGGCTGACCCCAGCCTGGCCCTTTGCTCTGACTGTTGATTTCTCCTGATGTTGTATTTCTGTGTCAGGTGATAAGATAGCAATCTGCTTAGGAATTGATGAGAAACTGAAATACATTGATATAAGAAGTTCCAAAAAAGCTAACTGAGAAATAAAAGCAAAACACAAAAGCCAATTCTTCTCAACATTGACTTATGTTTTCTAAAATATAGAGAATCCTTTAAATCCCTCCAAATCTTGTTAGCTAACAGAGGTCATATTAGTCACTTTACATGGGTACAACCTTACATTTATTTTTTTTTTTCCCGTTGTACTTTGAGGACTTGTTGGCTAGTGAAATGCAGTTGATTCATTCTCCTTGTACTTTTATAGCTAGATTAATTCTTTTAAAACAGAGTGTGTGTTTCTGAAGGATTTATCTTTAAAAGTGGCAATACGTACTTAAGTCTACATCTAAACAGCTTTTTAGGAAGATACAGAATGTACTATTCACTTCTGTTGCTGAAGTGACAAGCAGGATCACTCTTTCATGGGTACTGGCTTCCTTAAACCTACTGGTTTCAGAAAGGTGGTGGTTAATAGCTCTCTCTTTAAGGTGTAAATAATTAAATTCCTTGGGCTACTACATACCCTTCTTAAAACTTGTCAGTGCTTGAAGCTTTTAGCAAACCTGATACAAAAAGGACACTATTTAAATAGCTGAATTTGAACATAAGTCCCAATAGCTTGATGATCACTTCCAGTTAAAGAAAAAAAAATCAAACAAAACCAACAAACTGAAATATTCTTTTCTGTTGGTAACTGCCTGGCTTTGTTGTTTTTATGTGCAATGCTATTGCCAAGAAAGAAAGCACAAAAACTGAACCCTGAATCTTTAGGAAATGCTTAGAAAAACAATTCAGTTTCACTCCCTGCTCACACCAGCAAATGAATTGCTGCTAAACCCTTGTGAAAGCAGAGAGGTCCCCCTGAACAAAGGCACAGCACTGGGAAGCCAGTGCTTGTTGTGCTAAGGATGTGTTTGAAGGAATGGGATAGTGGCCGTGAAACTGAGGGCAATGCCCCAAGTCATTGAAAACCTGCTTAACTTTTTTTTTTTTTACTGGTAAAGTAGAGTGAATCTTCTAAGTAGTGAGCTGATCCTAGTTAGCTTTGCAGGAGTAGTACATTTTCCTGTGCTTAATTATTTAAAGAAAGCTGTATAATGGGTCTTTGGAATTGTGTGACCCACCAGTTAATCCATCTACTTCTGCATAATGCATGTGGCATCAATGTTAGTCCATTTCAAGATCACTTAGGAAAAACCTGCCAATCTGATCATTGCTCCTCAGCAGTACAAACACCCAGCTTGCAATGCCATTTGCCTTCTGTGCTTGTTTAGAGTCAGCTGTAAACGTTCCCAACAATTAGCATTTAAAGAAAAAAAATAAAAAATCATGAAAGGTGCCTGACCTTTGGACGTGTGAGAGTGACGGTGACGAGGAACATTAGAATCTTACTGAGATCCTAAAGATGAATACTGGGTAAGCCTTGCCCTGTAGGATAGCGTTGCTGTCCAAGGGGGGTTCTTTGCCTGAAACCGTTTCTTCATCGTATGCCTGAAGAACAAGCCTTTCAGACAATGGAGCAGCACTTACTCTTGCCATTTAAATCCCAACTGCTGCCACACCGTGAACTTAAGGAAAGGACTTTCTGTACTTACTGCCTGTAATAGTCTTACAGAACTTAAACCCTCTTCTTTCAGCCTGTGATGCAATCATTGCTGTAGATAGATAGGAAAATGTGAAGTGTGTGTAAGTGCTTGCACATACAAATATCATCAGGGATTCATAGGCTTTTTCCCTTCAGAGAGGGAAGGAGAACACAGTGTTACAAAAACTACTTTACCCTGGCTTTTGATTCATCAGTTTTGCTCAGTTTATTTTCTTTTTGTTTCATTTGGCTTCATCATCTTCTTGCTGGACTCTGATCTGTGGGAACAGGCTGTTTCTTTTTCATTTAGGGTAGGTGCTGACTCTTTCCTTGAGAATGTTTTTAATCCTTTGAGAGACAGAGGTGACAACACAGTCTTGCTCATGTATATGGTATTTTACACTTGTATAAGGGGCTTTACACCTAAAATGGTGCATACGGTGGCTTTCCAAGTGCTGGTAGTACAAGAATAGTTTGTCGGAAGGATGCACAGCCTGAGTCTGTGTTCAAACCAACCATTGAGTTTCTATGGGCAAATCTGTCTTTAGCACAAAGCATTGAAGCCATATTTGTAGTCTGATATGAGACTGTTACTATTTGCAGTGGAAAGTAACAGTGGTGATAAAACAGTAATACTTTTTCAGCTTTAAGTGAGCATCCTCTGTGTAGGAAAAGATCACACAACTTTTCTCCTCTAAGAATTCCCAGTGTAACTTAGTTTTTAAATAATGAGTTAATAATGACCTTAATTACTAATATTTTAAGATGGAACACTTTCTAATCTTTGTTACTTGCTGTAACCTCCAGGAAATCGTGTAGGGACTGAGAAGATGATATGGAAAACATTAATTACAGTAGCATCTTGATTCGATGCCTTGTCTTTTACATCTTCAGTCTATTCCTGTTTCTGTTAACTTGTTTTTATTGTATATAAAGAAAGGAGAAGATTGCCTCTGTCCATGACAGTTCTGCCAGAGATAAATGGCTGTAAATATCCAATTCTAGGACTATATAATTATTAAATGTAATATGGTCCAGCAGAGATGGAGTCAGAAAAATTGTTTGCCCTACTGCTTCTCTGCAACTGCATTAGTAAGCCTGTGTTGTCACCTGCAAAATAAAAAATGTTATTCCCTCTTGTTAGGGTGATTTATGATTGGTTGATGAAATGTGCTATATTTTAGCTAGACCTAGTTGCCAGAGGTGTGTGTATCTTTAGAATTATTCCATTAATTCATATGTAAGGTTTAGAATTATCACATTAATTCATATGTAAGGTTTCTTTACTTAAGATTTCTGATTCCTAATCTGAACAGGGTAAATAAATTCAAATACACCGTCTACTTCCCCCACCTTCCTTGTACTGTAGAGTTGCACAAAGGCGTGTCACACTGAGATGTATATGCAGTGTCAGAGGTAGTCATAGGTGATACAAAGAACATAACTCAATAGGTTTACATTTGTCTGTGTTGGTCCATTTTACAGCTGTAGTCACAACGATTAGTTCATGAGCTGCACCTCTTCAGAGTTTGAAGTATGTGAATATATACTTTTATGATTATCTGTGTTGGGTAGTCTTTTTAAGCTAAATCCTGATCCTCACTGAAAGAGTGGAGTTTTGTCATTGACTTTGTAAAGACTAAGAGTTCACAAATTTTATCTAGTGGTAACAGTAGGTAAATGAACATTAGCTTTTTAAGAAAAATGCCCTGCAGTGTTTCTTCTGCAATGCACAACACACACAAATATATTGTAGATTTAATGATTTGCTCAATGAATGCGAAAGCTGGTTGCATAAAGGAGATTTATTTTTAAGTGATTATTACCATCTGTCACTAGGTTTCATTGTGCTGCAATAAAAGTTTGTTTTAGATTCTCAGCAGTTCAGTCATAGAAAAAGCCCAAAGGACTAATGTTTTGTGATGTCATTCCCCAGCTCTACCCTTAGAACTGCCTCTCCAGATGGTGGGTATGTGAGGTTGGAAATGCACAAAACAGTTGAAGTTCAGCTAAAAGCCTTGTAAGTAAGCGCAGACTGCAAAACTATTCAGGGTAAAAGAGTTGACCTGTATTTTGGAAGGTGGTTATATTCCATATCTAACTTCTACAGTCCCCCAGTCATCTTCTATCCTGCAGAAATATGGGGATACATATTTGCCTGTGGTTATTGCTGCTTTCCTCTTTAGTCTGTGTTATTTCCTAAAGACTGTTGTAGAGAAAAAAGTTAAATTTGAAGGATTAAACAGGTGGAAGGGTTTTTCTTCTTCCATTCACTTCTTTAGTCCTTGCGGGGAATCTCATCATACTGAAAAGTGGATGCTTGCCAAATGTGGACATTTACTGAGACAAGGAAAACGGTTTGGGATTTGTGATGATGTGATTTTGATCGTCCCAAGAATACGCAGTGATCGTCACTGTAATCAGGAAATAATATAGTACATTGTAACTAAACCTGCAGTAGTTTGACAGAGAAGGTAACAGAAACCCTTTCTAGCTAAAGGATCATAGCACTTACTTATCCAGGCCTTAGGTTTTAACCTCTTGCTTTTGTCTATCAGGATTGAATCTATGTCTGTCCTAGGAGCACAGGCTATCTGCTGGCTATCTACACCCTCTCTAATCGAGAGATTTATTTTGTGGTCTTTCTGGGTGAATGCTTCTGTATTCTGTATGACATTGGGTCATGTCCAGCAGGGGGAACAGTTACCCCTTGGAGAACCCTAAATATAAAGCTCACTGATTAGAATATGGAAGGGTTTGAAGACTCACAGAGTTCACTCTGATTCAGTGTAGTTCAGATATGTCCAAACACCGGGACAGTATCCACTACCAAACTTATTTCCTTGCTGATGTAATTATTTCTGCAAGTGAGAGCACAAAAAGTATATTGACTGTAAATATATGTGTCCTGAGTAAGTCTGTCTCAAGGGGACCTTTGTGTCTAAAATCTCATGTATGTCCAGATGCCTATGCATGCTCATGTCTTTCATGTATGATGGGCTTGTTGATAAAACATGTTTTTTTCAGTGTCTTAAAATTTATCTCCCCTAGGCTGTGAAAACATTGGCATATAGAAACCAAACATAAAATGTAACTGTAGTCTCTTAGAAGAAAAATAAAACTGCTTCTGTGCCTTTGAGCACAAGATTGGTAACAACCTAATTATTGATGCAGGTTTCTGCTCTCATTAGTTACTTTTTCCTTACTGTTTCCTGAATGAATGCATAGCTTTGCTGGCCTCCTTTAGCCTATGGCACCATTACACTGAATGAGTGACAGATGCTGGCATGCTCTTCTGTGCTGATTTTCCCTCACAAAGCCCAAATAATTTTACAACTCTAAAACATTTTCATTTTCACCTGAGGGGCTTCTACAGAGTTGAGAAGGAAATATGTACAATTCCCTGGATAAGGCTTTTGCCTGGAAGGACCTGCCAAAACACTCCTGTGCAAAGCTATATAACTGATATCCTGATGAACATGGTAGTGCCTCTTCAGCCTTTGCAGTTGGTGTGGGCTGTTTACCTTTTGGCACACAAGGGAGTTATGTCTTTGACTTGCTGGTTTTAACAGCTAGATAACTTGCAAGTTTAAGGTATTTAGGAGGTTTGAAAGGCCAACTTCCTCGGACAACTGTGTTTCTCATTTTGGTATGAGAAAGAGCAAGACTGAACTCTGTTTCTTCTTATTGTTTTGTTGTATCACTCAGATAGTGCCCTGGGTTTGATTAAGGTTAATTATCACCATCAGCTGCTGGTCCAAGCAGTTGGGAGGGGCCGCAGCTGGGATAAAGAACTGAACCAGCCAATGGGATAGTTGATGTCATGTCCCAGTATAAGGGGAGGGTGGGTGAGCACCTGTTTTCAATTTTTTTCAGTGTGTGGCTTGAGCTTGTGGCTGGAGCAGGGAAAGCAACATCTCAGGTAGGTTTCTATTACTTGTTCTCTCTGTAATTTCACTAATATTATTGTCATTACTGTTTTCTTCTCTCTTTGTGTGTTTAATTTTTATTATTTTTTTAAGTAAACTGTCCTTACCTTAACTCATGGGATATCATCTTTTTTCTCCCTCCCAATTTTCCTTCCCATCCCACGGGAAGCAGTGGGTGGGTGTCTGTGTGGTGTTTAGCTGCTGGCAGAGGTTAAACTGTGACAAGTAGGAGGTGGTGGCAGGGACCTGAGTTTCTGTTTCAGTCTGCTGAGCTACTCCACCAGCCTCCTTAAAACCTGCCTTCCTCATGGTTGCCATGAAAATGTAAAACACAGTAAAAGGAAGGGGAAGAAGACTACTGACAGGAATGACATTATGGTGCACTCCTTCAAGTCTAGCTTTTTTTTTTTTATTTCTTTTTTTCCTCCTTTCTGTAGTGATGGACAGAAATTCACTTTTCGAGAACTAGAACATGGCTTAAGATATTCTTCTTTAATGAAGTAGCACTCTTTCATGCCTTTCCTCTGACATGGAATCTGAAATACCTTTAATGTTGTAAGACAAAGGAAAGGAAAGTATTCATCATTTTGGATTTTTCCATCTCAGATCAAAATTAGCAGTACAGAAGCTTCGTATTTTGCTATAAGCAAGTGATCAGGACATCAATCATGTTCTCTATTCATGCCTTGGGAAAACCTGAGGAAGACAGTCTGATTTTGAATCTTACTGAAGACTGTTAATGAGTAACAAAAAAGGGAAAAATAAAAGAAGGGAGAAGAAGGAAAAACCCACAATCAGGGATATAAAGATTTTAGCTGCTTTCTACTGAATCGTTTTCTTGGTGTTTTTTACAATTTCATAAAATTATTCATTTGGTATTTTCTTGTCTTAGTAATGCCTTAAGCTTTTGAATTATTGTTTTGTTTCAATGGCTGTTGCATTCCATGGATTTCCATGCCTAGTGCTTGTGAGGTGTTTCAGGACTTTACAGGATGAAAGGTTCAATATTATACACATAAATAATATTGAATCCTTTTATTGTTTAGACTCAAGAGTTTTCAGCTGTAACATAGGCTGATGATTTGGTGAGCTTTTCAGCTCCAAGTGTGTCAATCCTAGTCTATGGTTTTGGTTTGGTTTGTGTTTTTTGTTGTTGTTGTTTTTTTTGTTTCCTGTAGAGTGTTTTATAGAGCCATTTTGTTTCTTTGTATATGAGCTTTGTTCTCATCCTTCCCTGCCCTTCCTGAAGACAAAGGTGCAAAAGACGTATGTGCAACATATAAAAGTGGAAGCACAGAATAAATGTTTGACACTGTAAAGAAAGATATAGTTTAGATTCAATCGTGAAAGTCTGGGACCCTGAGCAGGTCACTGAATAAAGATCTGATTGTTTCTGGGCTTGGATTGGCTCTTATGGCTTGCTCAGTGAATGCTGTTACTGAAAATACTTCTTAACTATGGCTGTAAGTGCTGTGCTTGGACTGTCTGCAAGTAATTTCCTTTGATCAGTGCTAAAAGCACTGAACAGCTTACACCCAGATTGTTTGATAGTCTGATTTGGAGATCTTGCTCCTGTAAGGCTCTGTGACTATCTTTTTGTAAAAGGATGTTTTGACAACACTATGTTGAAATAAGGCTGCAAAGAGAGTGTTTGTCCTGAACTTTCGTGCCTAGGCTGTCTCTCAGTGTTGCAACAAATTATTGACAGCAGAATCAAATGCAAACCTCAATAGTATTCAATTTTTTTTTTAGCTTATCTTTTTAGCAGTGCAGTGATGGTATTATTTCCTCAAATCAAAGGATAGAGGTTGGAAAGTTTTGCAAGGGGGATGGGGAGTTTTTCATTAGCAATAGTGCTGTGTAGTTTCATATTTGTGTTTTGCTTCCTGAAGGTGTACTGAAAATGTGAAAGTGAGTGGATCTGCCTGGACGTGTAGTACTTGATGCTTGTGAAATACTGTCCAAATTTTCTGTACTTTCTAGTTAGTTTTGAAATAGTCAAAATCAAGTCCAGAGAGTCTGAAGTATAAAACAGATTCCACACCCTAAACTTCCTCAACCTGGAAGATATATATATTTTGTTTGGTTGGTTGTCTTTTTTTTTTAAGGATCTGGATGCCTTATTTCATGCTTCTTTGGATGGCTGTCCATGATGTAACCCAGAGAGTGTTCTGAACTCCAGATGACTCCTCCGACTCTGTATTTCAGCCTGTTCTCACCATATTCTTGCAGTCTATATTAGGGTATTGGTGACAGCCTCTGAGACTTCTGTTCCTGCAAATGCCTAGTCATGTAGTGACTTTTTCAACTTTACTTCACATATCCACAGGTAGACGGGACTTACTTTGTTTTCTACAAGAATTTGTGAGGATGGAGTAGTTCTGCTTTGAAAAGCCTTGAAAGTGGAAGCATGAGATAAAGATGAAGGACTGTACTGTTTTACTCCCAGACATAGAAATCTTTTTGGTCCAAATTACAGTACAAGTACAGTAATGGAGCTGGGATTGTTCAGTCTGGAGAAGAGAAGGCTCTGGGGAGACCTAACAGCCACCTTCCAGTACCTGAAGGAGCTTACAAAAAGACTGGAGGGGGCCTGTTTACGAAGGCCTGGAGTGAAATGATGAGGGGTAATGGTTTTAAATTAAAAGAGTGGACTTAGATTAGAAATAAGGAGGAAGTTCTTTACTATGAGAGTGGTGGAGCACTGGAACAGGTTGCCCAGGGAGGTGGTTGAGGCCCCGTCCCTGGAGACATTCAAGGTGGGGCCTGACAGAGCTCTGAGCAACCTGCTCTACTTGAGGATGTCCCTGCTCTCAGCAGGGGGTTGGACAAGATGACCTCTAGAGGTCCCTTCTAACATTTCTATGTTTCTATTATTATTCTCCTATGGTCTGTTTAGACATCAGCTGTCTGAAGTATATATTAGTTAAACATAACATATTTTATATTAAAAACTTATTGCTATCAAAAGACCCTGTAGTGGTCCTATCCTAACAACAGCTCCATTTATCAGACTTCATTATTTTTTAAACAATTTAACAAAGCAAGAATAGAAGGAAAAGGTGAAGAGGCACGAAAACCAGAATGCTTTGTTTTTATGGAATCCTGGTTTTCCTTCAGGTACCTCTCATCATGTTTGTGTGCATATTTTGTTTTCTTTGGTAAGTTTCAAGGGACACAGCACCAAATGTTGTGCCTTTTGTATGGAAAATCACTGCTACAAAGAGAGATGATGAAAAAGTTCAGAAAAATTGGAAGAGAAGTTTGATCCCTCATGATCTGTCCTTGCATGTATTTGGTCAAATTCTCAGCCAGACTAGCACTGCTCCCTTCAACATAAGCACTTTTTTTCACCAGCTGAAAGATGGATGTCTTACTTAATGTGGCACATACAGACTTACTAGTACCTAGCTGAAAAAGATCATGAGGAAAATGTTATGGGAGAATGGAAGAGATCCAAGAAAAAGAGAAACATGTTAAATCATTATCTATCATCTCTCCAATCAAGAGTCCTAGTCAGTATGAAATTGAAGATCTTTTTATCTTCAAAGAATCACAGTAGGTCAAAGGAAGTGTTAACCTTGAAGTCTGTCGTCTAGGTCAGCTGGACAATGATCAGTGCTTCAAGAGTGGCTTAAGAAGTATTTCCAAATTGTCTTTGGGAGAATGTTTTCTATGTTCCTTTTTGTCTCTTTTCTGTCCAGGAACATACATGTTTGGACAGTATCTGGAGAGCCACGGGAACTCATTTAACCAGTGATAATTTCATAAGCTTATCAGTAATATTCCATGGGTCGGAAAATCCACAGAAGTTAGTTGACTATGCAAATAAAAAGTGAAGAGAAAATGTATGTTGGATGGATTTGACTGCATTCTCATTTAAATGTTAGCTGTAATAAAGAAAAGGCAAAGCTTTCCGATGTGATACAAACATACTCAGGTTAGAAAAGTGGAGAATTAAATAATGGTGTTGAATGTGCTCCTAGTTTTCCATGGTAGTTGTTGCATCAAAGTGGTGCCTTTAACACAGACCTCGTACGAGTCCCTTCTTAGAAGGAATGCATTTATACAGTTAAGCAGCTGCAGAAAATAGATAAGTAACAAATGAAGGGCTAAATGTTAAGTCTCAGGTTTTATTTTGCCATTAGAAAAACTTTCCTATTTTGCGTAGCAGAGTGTGAATCCCGAGAATTCTGCCAAGTAAGCCTCTGATGTTTTTTGTAAAAAATGGTTTACAAGCAAAGCCTTTTGTCCAGTAGGGCAGTGTACATATGTGGGGACTTCTCATTAGAACTTGCATCTATTATGACAGAAAAATCACAGATCAAGTAATGGACTTGATTGAGCAGTAGTCTAGCAGAGACCCAGCTGGGTTTGGAGGAGCTAGAAGTCAACATAGTCCAATTTTTATAGACTTGGCTGCAAGGGCCGTATCAACCTGCTAACAGGCAAAAAAAAGAGCAGAAAAATTCTTACCCTATTGATATTCCACTACTGTGTTGTATTTTGTATGCCTTTGTTCACAAAGAATTTTGGCAACTGCCTGAATATACACAGCAGGGGAAATGCTGAGCTGCAGTTTTTACTATTTGACACAATGTTTGGGTTGTAGCTCAATAGCTTTTCAATTGTACTGGAAAATTCCCTCTATGATAAGAGCACAAATTGGAAAAGCAACTTGGTAGGAATATACTTTGCTTAACTTTTACATGATCAGCATTATTCTTCTAGATATAAGCTGGAAAAGACATACATTTAGGATTGGGATAGAGGCAGTTCCTGGTAGCTCTATGAAATTGATGCTTCCTTATGATAGTGTGTTTTACTGCTTGCTGTATGTAACAGTCAGTTTCTTTCATTGGCACTTATGTCCTTTGCAGGGAAAGAAATTTGCCTTTGTATGACAGTATATACCTTGAGTGTCACCGGCTTTCATATTGTCTATTAAAAAAGATAATTGTGAAGAGCAGATCAGATCTCAAGGAGGCCTTCTGGACTGAACCTATTTCAAGAGGGGAAGCCAGAGCTGTCAAAACTTTGACTTTCTAATTCCTAAAGAGACTTTAATTTGCTTGGCTGCATGATCCAGGGAGTAGGAATGAAACTCCACTTGTAAGACCTCTGATGTCAATCATCATGGGAGGCATCTGCATTTAGATTGTCAATGCACAAACTTTCTTTACTTCCTGAAGCATGAAATCACCTTTCAGATGAAGAAAGAAATCTAACTTCTCATTCTAGAGAGATGTAGCAGTTTTATCTGACTTCAGTTACACAGAGAAATGTTTACACACTATATTCTGACTTCAACATCAACCAATCTCCTGGAAGTTTTCTGTTTTGCTGATGAAAGTTACATTCATGTTTTTAAAGGGGTCTGTTACTGCTTCTTATTATTTTAGGGCTTCTAATTCTACATCTCTAACTTCACCACTTTCAGGAGAACTTGGCCCATAGTTACCCACATTAAGTTCTCTTTTAGGCTTGTATGCTTGTGGCACAGAAAAAAAAAATAATGAGGAAGTATGTATTTTAATGAAACTTTACAGACCAGAAGAGAAGGGTTAGTTGGTAAGCTGCAGCAGCAGGATGCCTGCTGATGTGTTTGATTTACAGTCCTTTAAGGCCACTGAATTGTTTCTTTGGGCTGTTTTAGGTTGTTTTGTGCTAGGTCTTTATGACCTATGCTGACTTTCATTTTTTTGGTGGGTTCACAGAGACATTTCTGTGAAATATCACTGGATTATTTCACAATGAAGTCAGCAAAATGAGACCTCCTCATACATTTAATTACAATGTTTGGGCCAGAGATAATCAATTAATTCCTAAGGCAATGGTTTGTTTCTTGTTTTTGCTAATGCTCATGACAAAGTTCTTTCCCAGCCATGTGACAAAGGTCATGTTTCTATGACAGCAGCAGTATAGCATGGAGCATAATGCAAGTAGCCAAACTGCAAACAGCTGCACTATGATGCTTCTTTCTTGTATTAACCATCTAAGGTACATGTGTCCAAAGCAAAGGATGCTATAAGCATTCCTGCATAACAGTTGGCAGAAGAGAGCCTTATGCAGATGGGAGTCTGATCTGAAGGGCTTTGGAAGGGAATGCCCTAGGATTCCCTGCATGTAACTTCCCATTAGATTCCATGGATTGTGTGTCTGCATCTTGATGAACCCCTCATGTGAAAAGCTGGCAGTTAAGCAGGAAAAAAGAGAACATAAGACAGTGCAGAAGTGATTCTTGGAGGTAAGGAGTCAGGTTTCCTTACTGTCTTCTAGGTTCTGATAATACAGAATCAGGAGTCCTACAGGAACTGAGAGGATGGTAGGTTTTGAAAGCAGGTTGTTTTGTCTCTGTCAGTGTACTGCAAGTCTGTGTCTGGAAGATGTAACTTGAACTGAAGATTAAATCTGCCTGGGTTTTTTTGTTTGTTTATCTCCATGTTTTTATAGGGATTGCCATGAGCCCAGCAGCATTATGCAATGAAGCTGTTTTCAAGACCAGAAGTTTGTAGAAGCCTGAATTTCTCTTTCTATCCATAGAAAATTGCTAGAAGTGAGAAGGGACGTGGGTATAATTAGTGGCTGAAGCTTTAAGTAAAATTTGTTCTTTATTCTTCAACCCAGAAAACACTTGGCGCAATCTACTTTTGTTTTGCTGGTATTCAATATTATATGACTATAGATAAGCTCTATGCCTACGAATGTAGTGACTTTCCATGCTATTTTTGTAAAGGAGATTTTGCCATATTGCATTGGAATTACCCTGTTCAGGGATCTGTTTCATGCCAGGTATAAGATGTCCTGCATCTCCCATGCCACACATTTTGGCATCTCCTGCCACTCTTTTGTATTGTCAGCATCAGCATCACTTCTCTTATCTTGGCATAATGAACATGGTAGCACAGTACCCAACAGTTGTTAGATAATTCTGTGTACCCTAACCTAATATCTGTCAAGTTTAGTATGACTCCTTGTTCTACATCCTTTTACCCTAGATCTAGTGTTTCTAGTGAGATAGTCTTGGTTATATGCTTATTAGCACATTAAATAACCTGCTTAAAATGTCACCTGAAGCAGTGCAGAAAATCAATACCAACTGTGAATTTAGCCCAGATGCTTTGTACTTATATCTGATATACCTCATTTCTAAAATGTTCCACAGAAAAACTGAGAAGAACATCAAAGTAATGCTTTTCCATGAGCCTTCACATCCTAAGGAGCCAAGGCAATGGAAAGTGGCCGGTTAAGTTCATACTGCAAAGTCATAACTCTCATTCCATAGAGCGAGGAATCTGCCATTTATTGCTACTCACAGTTTTAAGATGCAGGAATCCTTCAACCAGACCCCAGGAGTGCAAGCTAGTGACCTTGTTAATCTCTTCCATACTTCAGTGTCATTTTGTTTTGCGGTGTAGGTTTTTTTTCTGTGTGTTTTGGTGTGTTTTGTTTTTTTTTCTTCCTTCCTTCCAAGAGCCATCTGTGCATCCTGACCAGCAGGAAATCAAAGTAACTTGTCTTCTCAGTATCTAGGGCACCTTTCATCACGTATAACAAAGTAGCTTTTTAAAAACTAGAGTGTGCAATGTAAACTTGAACACATAATGAAGAACTTTTATCCGTAGAAAGCATTGTGAACAGTCGTTCCTATTGCACTAGTGTTTACTACAGCCAGCTGCAAGAAGGGCTGCTGTTTGTGCTTTGTCTTGTTCTGGTGGAGATGACTGGTGTGTTAGATGAGAGGAATGAAAATGGGCCTTCTGGATTAGATAAAACTATAAATATCTATGGATAAATTGATATGATTGTAGTGTACAATTATATACCTCCTCTTCTGTGTTCACACTGGGAAGTATGGGTCTGGCCCTTCAAAATTCCTCTGCTGACCACTGCTGAGATCCCTTGGTAAAAAACTCTGGAAGCCATCTTGAAGATGGCTTTGAGCCAGATCTATCTATGCCACAGTTGTCTCTCTTATAGTGCTATCTTTTGCATCTAGAGGAGGGAACAGAAGTATCTCTGGGTCCACACTGTGTTCAGCTTGCCATGGATTGTTCTTTTTAAAGCTGGACCATGGCTTGGGAGAGCAACACTGCTTTGTAATGTGTTCCAGTGTGCTTACTACACTGAAGGTTAATGCTGTGTGAATAAAAGCTGTGTCCCTGTGATGCATGTGTATATAAACAGTCGAAACAGTGACAGAGTCTGAAATGCCTTCAGTAACATTGTGAATTTTCTGATTTAGAAGGAATCTGTATTGTCCAATTTGCCACCATGATTAAATCTCTTCCACGTCTGTTGAGTTTAGGAAGACTGTCTTTCGGTCCGTAATTGGTCTAGATACTGGGTGTGAATAAAGGAAATCAGAGACCCTATAGTTAGTATCCTGTAGCCCCAAAGGCTTAAAGATCTTTTTTATGGAGATCACAATTCTGAATGTTAAAGCATGTGTGGGGAAAGAAAAAAAAAAAAATCCCTGAAAAGAGGAAGAATGCTTAGCTGTAGCCTTTTTAATTAGCAGCCTATACTGTGTGTTTATTATAAAGTCTTACTGACAAAGCTAGAAACATTTCTTAAGCTCCAGATGGCTGCTTTTCTTTATGACTTGCTGTAGGGTACAGCCTTTGATTGTATATATTTTGATAATCTATCCTGATTATTCAACTAATACTCATTGTTCTCCCTATGTTGCAACAATACCCTTTGAGAAACTGCAGCATATGGCTTGGTGAGGGAAATCTGAAGGTTAGGAAAATCTTCTTTAGCTATGTCATTTCTTTTGTTTCCTTTTCCTTATGGCGAGGACCTGTAATTTTGATAATATTGCTTAAAATATTTCCTAGTGACGAGATTCTAATTTTAGGCAGTGTTTTTCCATGAATGGGGAAAGGTCTCACAATATTCCCTCATCTTCAGAAGTCTCTTCTAAAGGCACTCGGTATGTGAGGCCACCACCAAAAAAAACAGATGGTGAATTTGGTAGAAAGTAAATGCAAAAGGCAAAGCTGCACTTGCTTTCTGTGGTTGACAGAAGAGGTGGGAGCAAGGAATCCAAAGCCCTTGTGCTGCTGGGAGATATTGCCACATCAGGAGTGGCAATCAGTGAATTGCCAGGATGCGGTACAGTGTAATTGTACCACCTTCAGTAGCAGAATATTGTTACCATTAGTGTCCATTTAGAAGGAGGAAATAAAAAACTTTAAAAGAGAATATTGACTTTTCCGGGCATTTGGCATTTTGATTTTATTCCATCTATCATTCTCCAGGTTAAAATGTATCTAAACACCTGGAGCTCAGTTTTTGCCCTCAGATGTGGTGTTCTAAGCATATTGCTTCATCTTAGAGTTATGAAGCAAGCAACGTGGAGCTGTACTCTCCCCAGAAATATGCCTTAACAGTCTGTCTGAAAAGTCATCTTGAAACACTGTCATTTGAAAAGAAAAAATTCCTCTGGCTACCTGTGAACAAACATATTCTCTCTCTTTTCTGGACATGCCTGGTTGCAAATAACACTCCAGTAAAATTATTTCATATCAACTGTGAGTTGCTTCAGGGCTTTCTTGGAGGGAGGGAAATGTATGAATGATGACTCCAGAAAGCATCTACAGCACCCTCTCTCTTCCCAGAAAATAATCAAGATGAAATGGGCCAAAGCTGTGCCTGAGAAACAGGAATGTATTGCAGTGATAGCTCTTAATGCAGTCTTTGGTTTTATCTCCTGTCTTAGAACAGTGTTTTGTGCTGAGCCAGCATGAGACCTCCGGATTGCACACTGGCATCTTGGGTGATACGCCATCCTGGGCTGTGAGGTTTGTTCTGGAATTCTCTGACAACTTCAATTAGTCTAAATTCTGAGTCGGGACTAGGTGCAGATATCCTGTGTCCTATGGGAATTCCCTGATTGCTTTACTAGAATTACTCCAGTGGGCTGAATCAGTTAACATTTCACAGAGCTGGATACTGCTTAAAGAGGGTCTCTATTCTGGAGAGCAGACAAGCCTCTGATTTAAGTCAGACTGAAGAAAGACAGAGACTTGAACCTCATGTTTTCCATTCCCATGAGCATGTCAGTCTATTAGTGATAGATAGGGTCCCCTCTGTTTATGATGGGTGAACTTCTGTGTTATTTCTCAATTGTTTTCAAGAGAAGTTCTACAACAGAGCAAAAATAGGCCAAAAAAGCCCCTGTTTGTTTTAGTTTTTTTTTTTTTTGTTGGCCCATGTAACTTAGAATCATTTGAGGTGTCAAAAGAGGATAGTTGAATTTGCCCTAATTTGGATGCTCAGCTGTCCTTGGAGTTGCATAGATATTTCTTTAATCTACATTAAAATAATTGACATTATAACAACAAAATTACTTTTAGAGGTATTTATGTCTCTTCAGAATTTTCGATAGTACTTTGCTGTATTTAACAAGATTCATATTAAAACTTGAAAATAATCAGTCTACTAATTCTAGTTAAAAAATCTTGCCTGAGCTTTGTTTGTGTGTCTCAAACTAGACAGCAGCTTTCCGAACTTCTTCAAAGTACAAGAGTCTCCTAATACAACTCTCTTTCTTCAGTGTGTTACCATGTTAAAACTGTCCCCTGATTTAAAGCACCAACCTCATTCTTAACAAATTGGGAAAAACTAGAGTAATTATGTATATTGCTTATGAGTGGGCCAGCCTAAAGTGTAAGACCCCTTGAATGTTCAGTACTTAGGAAAATGTTAAATCTTAGTTCATCGTCTATATTCTCTAGCTAGCTCTGACCTCAAAGTGCTTGATGCTAATTCTGCCTCTAGATGAGATGAACAGTGCTTTGCCATCCATAATTTTTGTTGGGAGAACAAAGGATTGGATTTGGTCAGTCTTAACAAGCACTGCTTGGTTCCTGAGTATATTCTGATATACCCTGCAGTAGTGCCAACTATCAGAAAGCTGAACCTAAATATGCAGACTATGACTAAAATTCTCTTTTCATGTTGACCTTGCTGGTGTTACTCTGCACTTACATTCCTGCGGGTGAAAGAACCACCAGTGTGTGTGATTCATAGATGTGGTAGAGTGACTGTGGTCTTATCCTAAATGACGTATTCAGAGACATCTGTGTAGTTCTGACTTCAGTAAAGAACTTATAAACAAAGTGTAAATGAGCATGCAGTTTACTTGATTGATCTGTGTGTACAGTTTAACGCTGAGGTTTTTCACTTAGTATTCACTTCACAAATGAGAGATGTAAAATGTTTAAATTAAATGAAGCAGAAAAAAAAAATTTGATTCCCTCCTTTTGCTTCATCCTTACTAAAAGTTTTTAGCTCTTCTACATTAGTGGCTGAACTATATATTGGCATTTACGCTAATGAAGATCCTGTGATGTTTCCTAAATGTTCCACTACAAGGACCTTGTTAATAGCTTCCATCTATCCGGCAAAAGAGAAGCTCCTACAGGCTCCAACCTATTATGAAATAAACCAAGGATTTAGAGTCATGAAACGGGAGTCACTCCTTAACTATGTCATCCTTTATTTCAGTACCACCAAATACTTTGTCTAGGGAGCTAAAACCTGGAATTGCAGGTTATAATCTTGCCCAAGAATCTGTATTTGTTGCACTCTGGTAATGGTAACAGACATGGAATTTGAGTGTGGCCCTTTGTTGTGGTTACTGATAATCTCACTGATTCATGTGGAGCTGATATTATACTTGATATCAAGTTTGGACACTGATGTTGACCTATGCTTTCTTAAAAATCATATGCGTGTCCAGCAAGGCTGCAGCAGCAATGACAAGGATATAATTCATGTACCGTTTATCTCCCAGACTATGTCTAATAGGCATCAAACTGAAGAGTAAAGCTTCTTTTCATACTCTAAATGTGTTATTTAGTCACAAGGAATAAGTAATTATTTTATCTATTTTTTGAACACTTAGTTTTTCTTGACATGTTATAATGGATTCTGTAATCTTCATCAAATCAGCAATTTTAAAATTGTCATTTAAAGACTGAGAGCCATAAAGATTAAAAAATACAAATACTAATAAATTCATATGATCAAAGAAACCAGTTGGATAGGAAACTCTCATCTCAGTGAAAATACATAGTATATGAGAAGTCAAAGATACACAGATGTAATCAATGCCAAAGCACTAACTGTTTGCGTATATTTTCACTAATTTGTATTACAGATAACATGGTCTTCTAAAATCCTGCACATAAGTCAAGGGCTTTCACTGAGACTGCCACTTAATAAATATTTGGATTTTTTTTTTTAATGAAAGTACTTAGAATTTTGAGCTCTGTTTGGCTACTGAATTAACCTCTATTTTCCTAAGAATAGGAAAAAAAATACTGATTTTTTTCTTCTTTTTTTTTTTTTGTTTGCTTGGTGGTTTTTTTTTGGCTTTCTCTTCTGAATGAAAAAAGGTTACATACAGATTTTTGGTTTTGGGCACTGTTTTTTTTTTTTATTGGTCTTTATTTCTCTCAACATTATTAAAATAGGACAAATCTGTTTTCAAATGAGTCCTTCATAGAGAGTGTAGAAGTCAGATATGCCATGGACTTCCACATTCTCTTTATTTATATCTCCAATACCCTGTCTCTTGAAATACAGTCCAAGCCATAAACTTCTTTGTAGACAGGGGATGAGTTGGATTTTCCTGCACTCACAAATTGGACAACTTTGAAAAGGGATACCTGTTGCAATGGTAAAAAAGTTTGTTTATAATGTAGGGGTAATTGGCATATAATTCTTTTATGGTGTATCAGCAACACTAATAAATCCTACAGTGCAGTCACCACAGGAGAAAACCAGAAAACTGCTACATCATATTGGCACTGCATTACAAACAGCAGGAACAATTTCTAGAAGCACTGCCAGATCTCCCCAGAGATTTCAATTACCTTTACTACATGCTAGAGGCACTAATTTGAAAATGGAACTGATACTTCATGCACTCTCATTTTTGCAAAACTATATAAAAGGTTACTGTTTTGCTATTTATCAAACACAACACAGCTCTTCTGAGGCTATGACACTGTTTTCTCAAATCTACAGTTAGTACTTCAGATCATTTAAATTAATATAAGCTGCCTGAACAGAAAATTCTCTGAAAACCAACAGAACCCAGACCAAGGGGGATATATCATGTCCTTGGATGTTTTCCAGTGACTAATAACCTGCTATTTCTTGGGTCAAAAGTCTTGAAGGGCAAAAAATACAATGACTTGCAGTGGCAGCCTTGTCATTTTCTACCTGCAGGAGCTCTTTAACATCAACTTTGCTGAATTAGTGATTCTTAAATATTGCTGAAAGCCTACGATTGTAACAAATGGATAGATCTCCAAAGAAAAATTTATTAACACTGACTCAGTTGAATGCTTTTACAGGCTCCTTCAGCATCAGCTGGGTCTCCTGTATCCTCCATAACCGCTGTTCTGTAAGAACTCATTCCAGACTTGAACTGTGTTAGGGAATTCACTTCAGGATACTGGCTTCTTTTTTCTAAAGACTTGATTGCCACTAGTTGTCCAAAACTGGCCTTATGATCTGAGAAGTCTCTTCCAATTGGATTTCTGTACAAGTTTAATGAAACATCATCCATGGAGATATTTCCACACTCAAGCTTTGTTTCAAATGCTGCGTAGAAGTGTCAATTTTATGCAATGTAACATCTATAAAATTCCTTGCCAAGATCCAATGAGACTGTGTGTTGGAATTAGGATATTTTCTTGATTTGTTTTTCCAAAGCGTTTTCTTTGTGTTTCTACTCTTTCTCTCTCTCCCACTCTCTATCCTCTGTTTTATATTCACTGTTATTGGCAGCAGTTTGATTACAAAAGTAGGTCACAGGGAAATAGTTTTGCAACAGTTCTCCCTTAAACTCATCAATTATACTTGTATAGAGAGACTGAGTTATTTCCTTGCATCTGTGTTTCCAAACATACCTCCTCTTGACTGGAAGGACTAGCTACACTTCCAAAAAAAGGTGTTCTGCAAGAAGAGGTACTGACCAATCGGGTATGAACGACAGAATTGAAATTGTGGTGGCTGAAAGGCAGCACTAAATCGGACCTATCAAAGTGCTTTTCTTACCTTTCTCAGGGTTACCTTGAGATTTTTGCTGTTCTAAATGTGAGGAAAACACAGCAAAAAGTACAAGACATAGTACTGAAGTGAAATGATGTGTGTGGGGAGGCACAGTGTTGTGGTATGGCTTTATCTTTTGTACAGGCAGTATTCTACTGCTTTAAAGAAAATACTTTATTTGCATATCCTGCTAGCAGAATATAAATGTATTAATACAAAATGAGCTGAAAGTAAATTTCAGCTGGAAGTAAATAAGCTGACTCTATCTTTGACCAAGTTAAAACTAAATCAGTCGTAGATAAGCACTAATTAGGTCAGGTCCTGTTCATCTCTTGAGGCCAAATCCCACATTTCTTTTTTATATGCTGACTTTAGAGTTGTCTTTCCTGTTGATTTGGTGAACAGGATTTGATACTCTAGCTATGACATTTGTCAGCAACTACACAACCCAGTGTGAGCATGGGACTCATTTTGGCTAATGAACACCCTGATTATCTCTTAGAATCATAGAATCACAGAATGGTTTGGGTTGGAAGGAACCTTAAAGATCTTCTAGTTTCAACTCCCCTGCCATGGACAGGGGCAACTCCCACTAAACCGGGTTGCTCAGAGCCCCATCCAACCTTGCCTTGAACACTTCCGGGGATAGGGCATCCACAGCTTCTCTGGGGAACCTGTTCCAGTGTCTCATGACCTTCACAGTAAAGAATTTCTTCCTTGTCTGCAGTGTGTTGACCACACCATGCAGCTTGGTGGTGTTGGCAAACTTGCTGAGGGTGCACTCAATTCCACTGTCCATGTTGCTGGTAAAGATACTGAACAGTGCTAGTTCCAGTACTGACCCCCGAGGAACAGCACTTGTCACTGGTCTCCACTTGGAGATTGAGCCTTTGACTGCGACTCTTTGAGTGTGACCATCCAGTCAATTCCTTATTCACAGAGTGGTCCATGCATCAAATCCATGACTCTACAATTTAGATACAAGGATATTGTGTGGGATGTGTCAAATGCTTTTCACAAGCGCAAGTAGGTGATCTTGAAGTATTCCATTAGTAAGCTGATGGACAAGGTTTTGTTATCAATTCAGTTAGTTTTCCTACAGAATCTTACTCTTCTTTTCAGATAGCCTTGAACCACAGCTCTCTGAAAGTGACAGGTGATTTATTTTTGCTGCAAGTAGCTGCTGAACTTGCTTATTAACAGTTATTGATACCATAACACTTTTTGCTATAACAGACTTTCTTCTGGTTATTAGAACTTTTTTTAGCTTGGATTTTCAAGAGCTTACTCATAGCAGCTTAATATTTTGGTGTCTCTAATGCTTTTTTTTTTCTTACCCAAATAATTTGTCCCATTTTTCTTTATTTACTAAAATGTCTATTGGAATCAAAAGAACTATTTCCTCATTTTATTGTCCTGGAGAAGGATTTCTCAGAAGTTCCAGAGACTCTTGGCAATGGCTAGGAGTATGAAGTTCTATGTATAGTGTGTTTCCTGAATACCTATTTGAAATTCTCAAAGGTTATGATATATATTGTCATCTATCGAACCATGTGCAAATAATGTATGGGGATGAATCCACTGTATGTGGTAGATATAACTGACTTTGAAAAACAGGTTTTATTGCAAATCCTTAGACCTAACCAAACTAACCTACGACTAAAATGTGATATTCAGCAAAGGTGATTGCCCACAACCACTGTGCTCATCAGTAATAATTTAAATGTTATTTTTATTTATGTTTGATTTGATTTTTGATCAAAAAAAAAGTTGTTAGCATCTTTCCATTCATTTAAATGGGAATATGATTGGACTAATAGCTAAAGTGTGGGTTTTTTTTATAAGTTTGTATACAAGTAATCCAGAGGAGCTGTTACTACTATAAGTTATTCCAATTGTTTGGCTTGTCTTGTTACTGCAATATTTATAATTAAATGTTTTCGACTTTGTGTTGGAGCTTTGTTCTTTATAATTCTGCAAATGCATTTTTATGGCAAGACATTTCTCTTGGGTTTAAGTCATTGTAAAAAGTAATCTCAAGCACACAATACTTTCCCCATTTTCTGTAATTTGTGCTTCTTTCTATTTGCAGAGTGTGTCAGGTAGATTCTTTTCCATTGCTTCATGCTTTTTGGGAAGGGGTGTGTGTTCTTTATTTTCTGTTATTTAAAGGAGGGGAAAGTGGAGTTGTTTTGCTTCGTGTATATACGGTTATTAAACTGCCCTAAGTTTATTTGGCAAAAACAGAGTGAAGAACTGACATGCGACAAAGGAGCATTTCTCCCGCGGTTCACCTAGATTTATGTCTCCATTTGTTTTAAGAATCAGACTTTCCCCTTCAAATTTGTTTAGCTTAAAGAAACCATCAAATTTTGTATCAGTAAAAGAAAAATCTGATTTAAATCAGATTCAGTGCTTCTATGGTTGGTCAGTTTAGACTAAAATAAAATTCAACAGAATGCTCCAGCATTGGCTTCAGCAGGCTAGTGTCCATGTAGTCATCAGCCATTTGAGCAGTGTTGCTGTCTTCAAGCTCTTCATTTTCTCCTTTTAAATTTAATTATGGATACATGTCAGTAAAATTTATTCCACATTTCTAGCTTCATAGCACATGAAATGATACAAATATATTTTTGAAGAATAGATTTCTATACTACAGTTTGGGAGACTTCTTGACACTGAACTTTTCCAGGCTACAAAACAGAGATTCATGTTCCAAGTTGCAATAAGGTAATGGTTATGTGTCTGTTTATACACGCATGCAGTGTATATCTCTTCCTTGTTATAAGACTAATGGTCCCATATTTTCCTTGACTCTCTGACAGTGAACTTTATTCTCCTTTGTTTCACACCTAGTGAACTACAACTGCCTTAATCCAAAATAGTGCTAATGTTGAAGTGGTTTATGGTAGAGTCTGAAAGTGTGGATGATGATTAGTAATGGACTACTAAGGTTCAATATTCTTTAGGTTTTTGGTTGGGTGATCTTCACAACAATGTGTAGTGGCTACAAGGAGGAATATGGAGCAGTATTTTATTTTCACTGCTTTGTGGATGTCTGAGTTACATTTCCATATGGTCCTGTCTAATGAATTGAACCGATATTGTTTTAAGGCATATTTCCAACTATTCCAACCTTATTCTTGGGGAAAAAGTTTTCTTTTCAGCCAGGCTAACAGTGAGAAGACATAAAGATGGCTTAGAAATACCTTTGTTAATCAGACTCACACTTTAATTGTGTACTCTGTGACTAGCGCTGAAAACTAAGTGCTTTTAGTTCTATTGAATAACAACCTCCCTTTTATTAAACACTGGTTCTCTACCAGAGGCTGATGATGGTCTGGGATGAGTATTTGACATCCTAATAAGACTGGATGAATTGCTCATTGTTGTTCAATAGTCGAACAAGAGATTTTTCTACTGAATTATTGAAAGGCTCTGTAAAGAACCCGATGAAACATTGCCTCTCTAAGGTTATCGTGAACATTTCCCACTGCTGTCCTGGTTTGTTATGAATTATTTTATTTACTTTTCCCCTGAAAGAAGGATTGCTTCCTTTGAGGAAAATTTTGTAAATTGAAATAGTCCATTACAAGAGCAGAGGGAAAGCTGGTTTTGTTTGTTTATTTTTTTAAAATAGTTTCAGAGAATTCAGTCTAATCCTTAAATCTGTGAAGTTGATAATAGGATGTTTTTTCCCCAGTCCACAGTGGTGTCTGCTTAAGTGTTTCTAGAGAAATTATACAAATACTGTTGAAGCAGGTGAGTATTGTCTTTAAGCTTCATGTTATCTAAACAGACACCTTCTTTAGGATTTAGCATAAAGATACTGATGTATCTGTCTAGACTCTTTGAAAATCACACCTTAAGAAATGGCAGGAGAAGGCATGTCAGGTGCAACTTCTTGGACAATAAGTAACCAGCTACTTATTTCATGAAGAACCCCTTTTTCGTATTTCCAAGCATTCCTGCCACCAGGAAAACCTACTGATACTAAGCTATTCTGCAGATGGTTTTGCTTACTGGGGACTGAATTTGGTTTGTGTGTCAAGCTTGTGACATATGTCTCTGAAATTTTGTGTGAATGACCTGCTAGCTGACAAGTAAGTTTACTGCAGAGAGAAGATTAGAACAGAATTGTTCTGCCTCATGGCCCAGGCTTTTAACTACCCAAGAAAGCAACAATTTTCCCCATTCTGCAAAGCTGTAATAAGTCTTGGTATCTTTAAATTTTTTTTTTCCACAGCTGTCAAAATGGTACTTAGTATGGTTATCCAACAGACTGTGAACTGGAGGTGTAGTCACTGAGCTGATCTTGTTTTAATCATTGACCTTAAGTGGAAAGAAGGGAAAGATCAAACAAATATTTTTTTTCTGATCTTTGAAAAGCTGCCAAAACTAACGAAGTTGAATTCATTTGGGACAAAAGAGATGCTTTTGTTTTTCTACTTCTTTCAGCTTAGTCACATTTTGGATGGCACTCAGCTATTGCAATTGGAATACAAAACAACTCTGCATCAAATCCTCTGAAAGCTAGGTCTGTCTTGTGTAATTACAACGCCACGTAGAAAATACTTGCTTGTATACCTTACATGTGTATGCTCTTATCTTCTTGGGAAATAGCCTGAATTCACACGGTGGTGGTGGTTTGTGTGCTGTGGGGTTTTTTT
Source organism: Chloroceryle amazona (assembly GCA_027560015.1). Lineage (NCBI taxonomy): Eukaryota > Metazoa > Chordata > Aves > Coraciiformes > Cerylidae > Chloroceryle > Chloroceryle amazona. The sequence continues at coordinate 63,882 of JANHFX010018960.1, read as the reverse complement.
TTTTTTTTTTTTTTTTTTATTTTGGCTAGGGGAAATAGTTGGGAAGATAATTTGCCTTTTCTGCACTTATTTAGCTTGACCACATGAGACCAACCTAAATCAAAGGCTGATGCCAATGCACGTACTTTTTAAAATGTCAGAGGTGAATTTTTAAACTTTATTTTTTTGTGTTATCTACAGCAATCTCATCCCATATTGTCTGTCTTGGGACTTTGCTGCAACTTCAGTTCTGGCTGTGGGCTGTTGCCTTCTCTGGAGCTAAGATGATAGACTATGAAGGTCATTTGCAAACACTGGGAGGTGAATTGTTCATATTGGAGTGGTTGCTGACGTGTTCTTTGTGCATTGGTCAATGCGACCTAGAATATTTTATTCACTGGATTACAACTGAAACAAAACTGCAGGAACAAAAATGAGCTCAGCTGGGCCAGCTTTTTTCCCTAGGTGTGTTACCCTGTGTACTGGCCCCCTGACAGAATAATTTGCTTTCACAGGAGTCTAAACACTTGCAGGATTAAATAAATAAAACTGATAATAACACTAATAAGTCGAAAGCAAGTAACTCTGAAAGTTTAATGGATATGGAAATATAATATAATGACATATGCCCTACGAGTCATCCTATGGAGGACTTGCACTTAAGCCAGTTGTTTATATTATGGTAAGTTCATAGCAGGAGTGAATAGACCTTTCAGGTTTTCTTAGCAGAATGTACAACAGAGCTTTGCCATCACTGTTGTGGATGCAGGGCTGGCTCCACAAATGGAACATCTCAGCTCGGGAGAGTCAGGTTTTTTTTAAGGTGGAAGAGCAGCTCTGGAGCCCATGCTAGGGAAAGAGTGGTGACAGCACTTCCCCAGCAGCAACTAACCATCTTCAGAATCCTTAAAGGTAGATCTTCCATCATTCCCTTAGTCTTTCTCTGTCGTCTAAAAGCATGATCCGCTGAGACCTGGTCCTGCATCCAGACACTCTCATCTTGTCAGGTACCGCATTGTCTTAAGAAAGCGTGTTAAAAGTGTTGGTAATCTGAATTTAAAAGGGGAGCCTGGATCAAGGTAGTACTAAAATATCACATAAGCAATTTTCTTCGTTATCTACTTAGAAGTGACTGAATGTACTTCCCTCCCCCTACCCGCCATCCCACCCCCACAGCTCACCTCCACAACCACGCAGGTAAAACCCCCAACCAGAGCGGGAGAGGCAGGTTCCCTCCCACCAGCCACCACGGCATCACCCCCACCACCCTT